>JAQQSW010015315.1:0-11913 GCA_028646575.1 Pseudocheirus occidentalis | reverse complement strand
CCAAATCGCTGGGATTTTCCCAACTGCCAGAGCTATTAGGGGGGTGTTGCAAGTCCCCCGAGCTTTGTCTTGCTGAAAGTGCACCCCAGGACCACCACTCAAGACCACGATCCGAATCCAGGCCACTCAACACAAGAGCACTTAGCCCTGATTTATCAATTGGGGAGTGGCTTGTCTTCCTATAGATTTGACTCAATTCTTTGTATATTTTAGAAATGAGCCATTTATCAGAGACACTGGTTATAAATATTCTTTCACAATTTTCCACTTCTCTTTTAATCATGGTAACCTTGGCTTTGTTTGTACACAAGCTTTCCAATATAATATAATCAAAATGATCCATTTTGTATTTTAAAATGCTCTCTAATCCTTGTTTCATCATCAAGTCTTCCCCTCTCAATATATCTGACAGGTAATCTATCTTTTGCCCTCCAAGATTACTTATACTATCAGCATTTATACCTGGATCATGAACCCATTTCAACTTTATTTTGGTGTACAGTGTTCGATATCCAATTTCTGCCATACTGTGTTCAAATTTTCCCATCAGTTTTTGTCAAACAGATCCTTCTTTTTCCCAAAACTGGGTTCTTTGGGTTTATCAAATAGTGGATTCCCATCATCATTGACTGCTGAGTCTCATGTATCCAATCTATTCCATTAATACACTACTCTATTCCTCATCCAGCACCAAGTAGTTTTGATGACTGCTGCTTTATAATACAGATTAAAATCTGGAATGGCTTGGCCATCTTCCCCAGCACTTTTTTTTATTAATTTCCTTGGCATTCTGGACACTTTTTTTCTAACAAATGAATTTTGTTACTAATTTTTCTACCCCTTCAAAGTCATGTTTTGGTATATTGATCGGTATGGCACTAAATATGTAATTTAATTTTTCTAAAATTGTCATTTTTATTGTATTAGCTAGACTTAGCCATGAGCAATTGGTGATTTTCCAATTAGTTTGATATAACTTTGTGTGAAAAGTGTTTTGTATTTCTGTTCATATAAGTCCTGAGTTTGTTTAGACAGGTAGATGCCCAAATATTTTATAGTGTCTACAGAAACTTTAAATGGAATTCTCTTTCTGCCTCTTACTGTTGGATTTTGTTAGAGATATATAGGAGTGTCAAGGATTTATGTGAGTTTATTTAATCCTGAAACTTTGCTAAAGTTTTTCATTCTCTCAAGTTTATACTTTAGCAAATCATGATGATTTCCTATAGTCTTTTTGCTAATATTTGATTTAAAATTTTTCATCTGTATTTATAAGGGAAATTGATTTGTAATTTTTTTCTCTGTTTTGTCTCTTCCCATTTTAGGTATCAGTGACATATTTGTGTCATAAAAAGAATTTGGTAGGACTCCTTCTTCTCCAATTTTCCCAAATAGTTTGTAAAATATTGGAGTCAAATGTTAAATGTTTGGTAGAATTCACTTGTAAAGCTGTCTTTTTTTTCCTACGTAGTTCTTAGACAGCTTTTTCAATTTCTTTTTCTGAGATGAGTTTATTTAAGCAGTTTGTTAGTCTGGGTAACTTCCCCTATTTCACTAAAATTGCCAAATTTTGTGCAATTGGGAAAAATAATTCCTAATTATTCTTTAAGTTTCCTCTTCATTGGAGGTAGATTCATCCTTTTAATTTTTAATATTCTTAATTTGGTTTTCTTCTTTTTTATCATATTTATTTGATCAGTTTTATTGGGTTTTTCCATAATACAAGCTCTTAGTTTTTTTTGCTCAATAGTTTTCTTAAATTCAATTTCATTAATCTCTCCTTCGTTTTTCATTGTTTCTAATTTAGTATTTAATTAGGGATTTTCAATTTGTTATGTTTTCTAGTTTTTTAATTGAATGCCCAATTTATTGACCTAAATTTTCTCTATTTTATTTATGTGTGGATTCAGGGATGTTAAACTTCCCCAAAGAACTGCTTTTTCTGTATCCCACAAGATTTGGTATGTTGTCTCATTATTGTCATTCTCTTGAATGAAGTTAATGATTGTTTCTATAATTTCTTGTTTAACGCACTTATTCTTTAGGATTAAGTTATTTAGTTTCCAATTAGTTTTTAGTATATCCTTCCATGGCACCTTATTACATGTAATTTTTACTGCATCATGATCTGAGAAGCATGCATGTAATATTTCTGCCTTTCTTCACTGAATTGTGAGGTTTTTTTATGCCCTAGTACATGGTCAATTTTTGTATATGTTCCATGTATGGCTGAGATAAAGGTTTATTCTTTTTTTATCCCCATTCAATTTACTCCAGAAGTCTACAATATCTGTCTTCTCTAAGATTCTCTTTACCTCTTTAATTTCTTTATTGTTTCTTTTGAGTTAGATATATGAAGCTGAGAGAGGTGGAGATTGAAGTCCCCAACCAGTATAGTTTTGCTATCTATTTCTTCCTCTAACATCCATAATTTCTCCTTTAGGAATTTGGATGCTGGACTACTTGGTCCATAAATGTTTAGTAATGATATTGCTTCATTTTCAATGGTGCTTTTAGTAGGATATAGTTTCCTCCCTTTTCTCTTTTAATCAGATCTCTTTTTGCTTTTGCTGTGTCTGAGATAAGTATTTCTATCATTGTTTTTGGTTTTACTTTACCCAAGGCATGATATATTTTACTCTAGCCTTTTACCTTTACCCTGTGTGTATTCCCCTGTTTCACATGTGTTTCTTGTAAACAGCATAACATAGGATTATGGATTTTAATCCATTCTGCTATGTGCCTCTATTTTATGGGACAGTTCATCCCATTCACATTCACACTTATGATTCCTATCTTTGTCTTACCCTCCATCCTATTCCCTCCCCATTTATGCTTTTATTTTTCCCTTTTCCCTTCCCCTTCTTAAGACTTTTCCTTTTGACCATTGCCTCCATCAGTATTCTGTTCTTATCAACCTCTCTCACTTTTCCCAATCTTGTATCTTACTACTTCTCTCAACCCCTTCTAAACTCTGCCACTTTCTTGGCCCTTCACCTCTCCAGCTACTGGTAGGATATGATACAATTTTATCCTTAATGTAGTACGTTATTTCTTCCTCAAACCAAGATGGTTGAGAAAAGATCTAATGCAATGCTCCTCTCTCTCCCCTCTTTCCCTCTTTTATGATAAGTTTTAAGTCTCTTCTTGACAGAGTCCTATACTTAACTGATTGTGTTATTCTCTCCTTGCACCAGAACCAATGAAGGAAAAGCTTAATGCTCATCTCCCTCCCTTCTTTCCATCTGCTATAATGATTTTATGCATCTTTGTGTGGCATAATTTACCCTTTTCTGTTTCATTCTTTCCTCTTCTTCCATTTCAGTCCCTGTGCAGTCCTTAATAAGTTTTTTTTATCATCATTTTGTGTAATTTATTCCCATACTTTCTTTTTATGTATATCCCTCTTAGATATCACAGTACTTATTTAATTTACACTATTAACAGGTATCATCTTCCTATATAGGGATGTAAATAATTTCCTCTTATTAAATAACAAGTTAACTGTGTATGTGTGTTTTCTCTATGTACCTTTCCATGTCTCTCTTGAGTCTTATAATTGGAGCTTGAATTCTTCCTTGATCTCTTGCTTTTTCATCAGGAAGGTCTGGAATTATGTTAAATTACTGAATGACTATCTCCTTACTTGCTAGATTATGCTCCGTTTCACTGGATAGATGATCCTAGGTTGTAACCCCAGATCTTTAGCTTTGTGAAAAATCATATTCCAGTTCCTCTAATCTTTCAGCATTGAAGCTGCCAGATCCTGTACAATGCTTATTGTGTTTTCACAATATCTGAATTCTTCTTTCTTGCCAGTTATAGTATTTTCTACTTTACCTGCTAGTTCTGCAATTTGGCCACAATATTTAATGGACCTTTCCATTTGTAATCTCTTTCAGAAAGTGTCTGGTGGATTCTCTTGATTGCCATTTTACCCCTTGGTTCTAGGATATCGTGGCAGTTTTCCTTGATGAGCTCTTGGAAGATTTTGTCCAGACTCATTTTTTTCATCATGATTTTCTCATAGACAATTCTCACGTTTTCTTTCCTGGATGTGATTTCCAGGTCAGTTATTTTTCTATTGAGACATTTTACCTCTATTTCTAATTTTTCAGTCTTGATGTTTTGTTTGACCAATTCTTGGTTCCTAGTAGACTTATTAGTTTCAGTTTTTCGGGAATTATTTTCCACATTTAGTTTTTGAAGCTGCTTATTCAAATGTTCAGATTTCATTTTTAGTTCCCACATATTTTTTAAGGATCTGTTTCCTTCATTGGAATATTTTTCTACTTTTGTGATGTTGATTTCAAAAAAAGTGTTGGTTTTGTTTTCTACCTCTCTAATCTGGATTTAAAATTTCTTTTTGAGTTCATATAAGAATGATTTCTATGCCTGAAAACAGTTCATAATCCCTGTTAAAGCTTGAGCTGTGGATGTGGAGTCAACATTTTCTCCTTCTGAATTTGGTTCCTCACTCTCACAGTAATAGGATTCCAGAGTCTTTGTGTTTGTAGCCTGCTTTTTTCCCATTTGGAGGCAGGAACTTAGCCATGCCCTTCCTCCAGGGTTCCTAAGACTTTACTGTTTAAAGTTTTTTCTGGGGCAGCAATTGCTGTGTTTTCAGGGTCAGAGTGTGTGTGTGTGGGGGGGGGGGTTGAATTGGAGCAGCTGGGGAAAGGTAATAAAACGTTTCTAGGGGGAAATCTCATCTTTGCCCTCTCAAAACTAGTTAAATATAACCATAAAATAAGCAAGAAAGAAGTTAAAGGGATGAATAATATTTTAGAAATAATGACAGTAAAGACTTCCATCGAAAATTGAACAGGAAAAGAAGGGAATATATCTTTACCTCAGCTCTATATATCACCTTCACAAATATTGTCTAAATGGTAGCATATAAAGTCTCACAATCAAAAGAGGAAATGTAGACTTATTAAGCAGATTCTTTGTCAGTCCATAATCCAATAAAATTTTGTTAAATAAATGACACTGGAAACAGAATAAAATTAAATAGGAAACTAAGTAATCTCACACCAAAGAATGAATGTTTCAAAGAACAAATTATGGATAAAATAAATAAACTTCACTAAAGGAAATGGGAAAAAAATGAGAGAAGACAACAAGAAGTTTGGAATATAGTTAGTGGGGTCATTTGGGGAAGTTGTTTTTTTTAATCTCTAAATGCACACACAAACAAAGAAGAGAAAGAGTAGAGGAATGAATTTGGCAAACACCTAAAATATCTTGGAAAAAAATAACTAAATAGTAAATTAAACACCAAATTGGAAACCACCCTGAAAGTAAAACTAGGAAATAATAAAAAAAAAACCACTTGTAAGAAAACCATTAAAGAAATAAAGTAGGAATAACTTAAATTTAAAAAAAAATTAGAAAATCTATTGGATAATTTGCAACAGAAAAACATGAAATTAGTTCAAAAAAATGAAACAGTGAAACTTACAACCGAGAAAATAGAAATCCAAGAGGGAAAAATAAAAGTAGTATAAATCTGCAATGATCAATAAGCACAGTCTTTTTATTTTTAATTTTAGTTTTTGAGATTCATTTCCACAAGATTTTGTGTTACAATTATTTTTCTCCCCATCTTTCCCCTACCCTCACCCCAAAATAGCAAGCCTATTGAATACCCTTTCCCTTGATCTATTCTCTCTCCTGTCCTCCCCTTTTACCCCCATAATATTCTAGTGGGACAAGAAGGATTTTTATAACCCAGTTGCTATTTATCTTAATTCCCAGCTGTGTGCAAAAAGCAAATTTTAAACATTTGTTTTTAAAACTTTGGGTTCCAGATATATTTTCCCTTGCTCCATCCTCACCCACCCCCACTGGGAAGATAAGCAATTTAATATAGACTGTAGTTATCCAAATTATTTACATACTAGTTAAATCTTGAAAGATTAACTATATTTCCCACTATCTCATCCTGTCCCCTACTTATTCTATTTTCTCCTTTGACCCTGTCACTTTTAAAAAATGTTTGCTTCTGACTACCCTCTAACCCGCTCTGCCCTCCTGTCTATCTTCCCCCCCCCCCATACCCACCTCCTCTATTTTCATGTAGGAAAAGAAACCCAGTTGAGCGTGTATGTTATTCCTTCCTTAGGCCAAATTCAATGTAAATCATTTTGTCCTATTACCTTTCATCTTCCTTCACTTCTAGTACAGGAATACTATCATTTCTTAATTTTATTTTTTAAGATATCATCCCTTCATAGTCAATTGATTCTATGCCTTCTGTCTATGTATACATGAGCACACATATGCCCAGAATCATATGTGAGTGAGCTGCTGGAACCAGGAAATAAAAGGAGACATAAGGGAAGGATAGATTAGCAAAAGAGAGGTGTGAATAGGACAAATTAGCATAGATAAGACTTTGTTACACTCAACTGGATGGGCCTGGGTGTGCAGAGCCAGACTGCACAGAGGGTACACTAGTGCATATCTGAGATCAGAGCCCAGTGAAGCCCAGGAAGCAAAATTACCCACCACAGGGGCAATTCACAGACCTGTCAAAGCAGAAGACAGGATCTGTTTTACCTGGGTAAAAACCTTTCACATTGATACCAGAATGGTTATACCTACTTCTCATGTACATTTAGTATAATCTTCTCCCAGTCATTTTATTTTGCTGGATTCAAGTCACTTGCATAGTCCTTCATGACTCTAAAAATAAGCAAATAAATAAAATAAACAAACCAATGAATTAATGAATAAATGAATGAATTAATAAAAATGAATGAATGAATGGATAAAAGAGAGATAAATGAATGAGTGAATGAATGAACAGCCAGACTAGTAAATAAACTAACAAATGAATGAAAGAACAAATGATTATAAAAATAATTTCACAAAATTAATATGTATACAGTTTTCAGCATCCTCCTATATTTTCTATTTATAAACACTGGGTCAAATGGTAAAAACCAGCTCAAGCCTCATGATTCTGGTTGCATTATCAGTAGAATTATAAATCAAGGAATACTTACTATTTGAAATAGGACATTTCAATAGTCATACATAATTTGCTGTTCCTATCTTTCTTCTGTGTCTTTATCAATGCAACATTGCATGTAAAATCCATAATTAAATTTCTGGAAGGACTTTGCAGCTTATCATTAGAACATGCTTAAGGTATACATGTTTCATTATGAAAATTTATTTCACCTATGAATCCAAACACGTTGCTGCTTCCTTAATTTTTCACTTCTGCTAATTTCCCGCTTAGGAGTAGGAGATACTTTCAGCATTTATTCACATGCATGGACACATAACTACTAGTACTCATGGAAAGCAGATGCCTTTCATGCTTCAATTCAATATCACAAAATGAATTTACTTTAGCTTAATAAGAATCAACAAAATATGTATGTGTACATATGATAAATTCAAATGGTATAAAAATAACAGATTACATCAAACAAGTTGTCAATAAGAAAATAGACTACTGTAGGGGGGAAGAGCCAAGAAGGCCATGTAAAACCAGGAACCTGCTTATGCTTGAATAAGAATCACATCCAATACCTGTAAAATAGGACTCTAAACAAGAGTTTAGAGCTACAGAGCCAACAACGTGACAGAGAAAAAGAAATCTTCCAATGAATGAAGCCTAGCAAGCCCAAAGGAAGGGTCTATTGCACTGAGCTGGGAGCAGAGTACAGACATGGATCAGCCATGTGATCCCAGTTGCAAGGCAACCCCAGAACCAGTAACCTAGACAGCCTGGAAAAGACTTCAGGAGAGTGAAACGCTGGCAGTTGTTGTCATTTCAAGACTTCTCAATTCATAACCACCAAAGAGAAAGTAAAAGATCAGTGGGGAACACTGCTGAAGCAGGGTAAGAGAAGAAGAGCATGTCCTGGCCACTCTCCTCAGGGCAGAAAATTAGCAGAAGCAGGACAACTGTAGTTGCTACCATGTGGCTGCCTCAAGAGCTGCAATGAAAATTTGACTTTTGACTTGCAAGGGCGGAGCCAAGATGGGAGTGTAGAAACAGCAAGGTCCCACAGCTCCCGCATTGCCACTCTAAACACCCATAAAATTATTAACCCAAAGCCTAGGACTCTCAGACTAACAAAAGTACAGAAAAGACATCTCTCACTGAAGACAGCTCAGCAGCAGGGGCTCATCGCAGCAGCCGGGAGTGGAGGCTGGCCCAGCCTGAAGCCAAGACCACAGCCAGGCCCAGGGTGGTGGGAAGGAGCTGCGCTGAGTCATGCCGAGCCACGCCACAGCCAGTCTTCAGAGGAGAGGATTTATAGCCTCCAGTACCTCCACGTCTGTCAAGGTGTGAGGAACGGGGACAGGAGAGGGGCAGCTTGCACCAGAGCAGAGACTGGCCCAGCCTCAAACCACAGCCACAGCCAGGCTAGGCCCCAGGGCGGCCAGGAGTAGCTGAGCCTCCCAAACCACAGCTTGAGTCTACTTCAGAGAAGATCTAAAGCACCTGCCTGAGGGGATCTTTAAATCAGAGTCAGAGATGGTTAGTGAAAGTGAAATTTTGAAAATTAATTTGGGGGAGGTAGAGCAGTTAGGCCAATCTGCACCCAGGGCAAGGAAGCAGTTTGGGAAGGCAACTGCTGAAACCAGCAGTGGCCCCCACTGGCTACTTCAGAGCCCCTGGCCTGTGGACTCCGCAGGGGGGCTGAATTGTTTGATCAGGGCCAAGTGCTCTTGCGTTGAGTGGCCTGAATCTGGATTGTGATCTTGCATTGTGGTCATGGGTGCACTTTCAGCAAGCCAAAGCTGGGGGTACTTGCAACACCCCCCTAATAGCTCAGGCAGCTGGGAAAACCCCAGCGATTTGGAACAGAGATTTCACCCCTGGAAGCAGAGTTTCACAGAGCTAAAAAAAACCAAACCAATTAATTGATATACACATATACACACATGCTCAGATATGAATACATATCTGAGCATGTGTGTATATGTGTATATAGAGGGTATAGGATGAATTGAAGATGAAGGGATGACACTTTAAAAGGCGAAATCTGAGATGGGCGAGGACTAGAATGAGAGGAGACAAGGAGAGACAAAATGGGCTTAATCATCCCATAGAGAAGAGGCAAGGGATAACTATTACAATTTTACTTTCAATTCCTCTCATTGAATTTGGCTTAGGGAATAAATGGCATAAACTCTAAACTGGGCATCATGCCACATAGGAGAGGAGGGGGCATGGGGATGAGAGGGGGGATGATGGAGGGGAGGGCAGGGTCTGGGGGAGGGATGCTGGAAGCACACACTTCAGTAAGGGGACAGGGACAGGGTAGAGAACAGAACTAGGGGGGAGAGAGATAGGAAGGAAAGACAGATGATCATGGTCACAATATGTCCACTATGAAGACGTCCTGTATAATCTCGCATCCACAGCCTGTATTGAACTGATTGTCCTTCCAGTGGGGGATGGGTGACAGGGGAGGAATAGAAAGAATGTAGAATTTAAAGTTCTGCAAGACCTGCAACTAGGAATTAAGATATACAGGGGCTGGGATAGGGAGACACTTCCTGCCCTACCAGAAAGTAAGAGAGCAGGGGAGGGGCTTTACAGTGGGATTGCTGTTTTAGCGTTGGGGCAGGGGCAAGATGAGGAGAAAATTTGTAATTCAAAAGTGTAATAAAAATACATGATGTAAGCAAGAAAACAAATAAAAAATATTAAAAAGAAAATTTGACTTTTGTACGCAAGAAGCAAAAGAAGCATGATAAGGTAAAAGGAAAAAGAAATCACAAAGAACTTAATAAAGCTGAACTATTTAAATTCCTTCTTTGATAATTGATCATTGAAACTCATGAGACTTTTCTTAGTATGTGGATAAATGCAGTGAATATATGTGTATATATTTGTTTACATACATATGTAGGTATGCATAGGAGAGTGTTTGTGTGTATCAACACATTGATGAGTGTATGTGTATATGGCTGTATTTGTATTCATTGACAGAGGACACAAGAGAAGTTGAATATGAAAAGATGATATTGAATAAATAAAAAGATGATAGAGAAATATATTGGTAGAAGGAGAAAGAGAGATAGAATAGGGTACATTATGTAATAAAAAGAGGCAAGAGAATACTGTTTGAATGGAGGGGAAGAGTAGGAAGGTGAAAAGGAATGAATGAGTCAAACTTACTCTCATTGGAATTTGTGTTAAGTTGGGAATTACATACACACTCAATTTGGTATCTTACCCTACAGTATATTTGTGGGGAAGAGGATAAGAGGGGGGATGATAGAAGTGTTGGAAGATTGGGGTAGAGGGTATTGAGAAGTAAACACTTTTTTAAAGCAACTGTGTCTAAGGAGAAAATTGAATAGGTGAGAGGCAAAACAGAATGTAGGGAAATACAGTAAGTCTTTCACAATATAGTGTGGAAAACTTTTGTATGACTACACATGTACAATCTATATTGAATTACTCTTCTTCCAAATAGGGGTGGGTTTGGAGGGAAGAAAGGAAAGAATTTGAAAATCCAAGTTTTAAGAATAAATGATGGGACAGTTCCAGGGGCAGAGCCAAGATGGTGGTGTAGAAGCAGCAGCATCTCACAGTTCCCACACAGCCACCCTAAACACCCATAAAAATATGATGCTGAACAAATTCTAGGACTCTCAAACTCAAAAAAATATAGAAAACACATCTCTCAAAGGCAGCTCGGCAGCAGGAGATAATCGGGGCAGGATGCAAGCCGAGGCAGGCCCAGCTTGACCAAGGCCAGGCCCCAGGACAGTAGGAAGGAGCCAAGCTGAGCTGCAGCCAGTCTACAAGAGAGAAGATCTACAGCCTCCAGCACCTCCACATCTATGAAGGTGTGAAAAATAGGGGTCAAAGAAAGGTGTGAAAAACAGGGATTAGAAAAAGGCAGCTAGGCTGGAGGGGCTCATCCCAGGCCCAGAATTGACACCAGCCCAGCCTGAAACCACCACATGGCCAGGCTCCGGGGTGGCATGGAGGAGCTGAGCCTCCCAAGCCACAGTGTGAGTCTACTTCAGAAAAGATCTAAAGCACTTGGAGCAAACTGCATAAGCCAGGATTAAAGGTCAGTGAAAGTGAGTGAAGTTTTCAAGCTAAATTTGGGGGAGGGGGAAAGCAGTTCGGCCAATATACCCCCAGGGGCAAAGAAGCAGTGGGGGAAGGGCAGAAACGGCTCTAACATGTGGATGCCCCCACTGGGCTGCTTCAGAGCCCTGGGCCTGGGGACTCCGCAGGGGGGCTGAATCGCTTTATCAGGGCCAAATGCTCTTGCATTGAGTGGCCTGGAATTGGATCATGGTGTTGGATGGTGGTCCTGGGGTGCGCTTTCAGTGAGCCAAAGCTGAGGGGGTGCTGCAGCACCCCACTAATAGCTCCGGCAGCTGTGAAGACCCCAGTGATTTGGGACAGAGCTTTCCCCTTCCAGGAAGCAGAGTTCCACAGAGCTAAAAATCTGAGCAATTAATAGACTGACCAACATGAGGAAAAGGAAGTAAAATAAGAACAGCAATAAAACTCTAGAATCCTTTTTTCTGGACAAAAAGAGTCAAAGCATGGTGCGGGAGGAAGACAACACAGTAAGAACTCCCTCACCAAATGCTTCCAAGACACTGGAAGAATGCCTACTAGCTATGGAATGACTTAGAAAGGACTTTGAAAACCAAATAAGAGAAGTGGAGGAAAAATTGGGAAGAGAAATGAGAATGATGCAAGAAAATCATGAAAAGAGAGTCAGCAACCTGACTGAAGAAAACAATGCTTTAAAGAAAAGATTAACTGAAATGGCCAAAGAGGCCCAGAAAGCCAATGAGGAGAAGAATGCCTTAAAAAGTCAAATTTCCCAGATGGAAAAAGAATCTCAAAAGCATTCTGAAGAGAATAATTCCTTCAGAATTAGAGTGGAGCAAGTAGAAGCT
>JAQQSW010015314.1:0-11913 GCA_028646575.1 Pseudocheirus occidentalis | reverse complement strand
AAGGAACACAAGCTCTTTGCAAAAAAAAAAAAAGAAGTATGAAAATGGCGATTACCCGAGGAAGAAAAGTGCCCCCAGAGTGGAAATGTCCTGCCATGTTGTCACTAAGGCTATCCCTGAATCATCTTGTACTCATTAAGAGTTGCTGTCTGAAAGCAGTCCAGTCCTCTTCAGAATATAATTTATTGTTGGGAAGAATTTTGACTTTTGCGTCCAGTCTAAATCTGCCTTTCTCTAACTTGTATCCATAGCTCCTAGTTCTATCCTCTGGAGCCTTGCAGAACAAGGCTAATCCCTCTTCCATGATACAGTCCTTCAAATAATCACGTACATCCACTGAACCCTCCATACCCTACAGCTCTTCTCTTCTTCAGGCTAAATTTCTCTTGATTGCTCAACAAATCCTCCTCCCAAGAGTTGGAAAGGAAAGGGAAACCCAAAGGAAGGCATGATATAAGAGAATGTGCTCACAAAATAAGAAAAGAGGTGTTCAAAATGCAAAATATGAAATATAGGATATTTAAAGAAATACTTCTTAAACTATTGAGATACTATTTGGAAAGATGGAAAATCTCAGTCAAGACAAAATGTTTTTGTAAAAAGATCTGAATGAATGTGGCCTGAGAGTTCCCTGGTTGTCATTTCCCAGTGACCAATAATGCCTCCAGTGTAGTTCCATTGCCCTTGCTCTGTTTGTTGAAAGGGTAAATGAAGCTGTATCAGTAGTATCCCATTCTCATCTTGATCATTTGAAAAGGAGCTTTTCTTAAACTCTACATGACCAAAAATCACCATTTAGTATCCAATCCTTTTTTCTTTGTATATCAAAATATTTGTCTAAGTTGAATATTGTTAAATTTGTAACAGAAAAGAAAAAAATCTGTGTCTCACAGTCACTGGGGGAAAAATGCCCAGAAAAATCCAGAGCAGCTTCTTTCAGTGCCCAGCATTCGAACTGAATACAATTCTGCACAGATGAGAAATGAATAAATGTTACCAGATCCCATTCATTCCTAATTTTTGCCATTTGGTCAATAATATATATTACTACCCTTCCAAGAATAAACTGAAGATTCATTTAAAATATACATCCTCCCTTGCACTGGCTCGTGAGAACATAACATCATGTGACATATTGGCCTCATCTTTTAAAGCAAGAACATATCTTCCTTTACACAATGCCATCATCCTCTAATGTTCCTACCACACTAAAACAGCCAGCAATACGATAAAGAAATGACAGAAGAGAAAGTAACCCCCCTGAAGAATTAAATGTAATTCTGATCTGTAATATCAAACACCAGTGTCTGACAACACAGTGGGAGTAACAGAATTAATATAGCCTGTCCCCCTCAGCTATCATTTTAACGGATCATAGTCTTTCTGTCCAGTGGCCAAAATCCTTCATACCATTCTACAGAAATATATATATTTTTATAAAATGGCAGTATCAGCTCTCAACGTACATCTTAAGCAACTCAGCTAAATGTCCTCCATTCACCTTATATATAGGAAAAATCAGAAAGGAAGCATTATGCTTCTTATAAAAAGGGACACAATGCCTGGCATGTAGGTAATAAATAAATATATTTGATTGATTGATTGACTGAAATTGCTATGAGCCTCTGCCCCCAAAACTATACAATCTGCTAGCTAAAGTTAAAAAAAAAGTTCTCCAGAATTAATGGTATAAATATCTCTTTATCATTGTACTTTCCCAAAAGGGCAGAACCAGTGGTCTATCTGTAGCATTTGTCATTATTGGCAAACTCTTCTTACTACAAACTCTTCCTTTTGTTTCCAAGACACTCTTCTCCTCTTCTTATTTTTTCTCTCTTATTAGCTCTTCTCTTGTTGTTTTGTAGTTACTGCTGTTGGTTTTTGCTCCATCATATACATCTTACCCTCCAGCAATTAGTGTCTCGGAAGAGTATCTCCTGAGACCTCTTCTCTCTGTCTACTTTCTCTCTTGGTGATCTCATTAACTCTCATGGGTTCAGTGATAACCTCTGTATAGATGTCTCACAAGTTTTTAGGTCTAGCCCTCATCCCAATATTAAGTTCCAGTCTTAAATTACCAAGTCCTGCTAGATATCTCCACTTTGATGTCCTATAGGTGTCTCTAGCCCAACACACAAACAAGAGAAGTCACTGCCTTTTCCCCAGCCATAGCCCTCAAACAAACTCTCTTAGTGTTGCTAAAGTTCCCACTTTCCTTCCATTTCCCTGGGTGCATGATTTCAAATTCATCCCTGACCCTTCTTCCTCCTCTCCTCCCAGATCTAGTCAGTGGCCATATTTTATCAATTCTGCATCCACATGTAGGCTCTCCTCTTCTCCCCATTCATTACGAGCACCACCTAGAGGCCACTTGGAGTAGCGGAAAAACGGTTCTCCATAAAGTCAAGAAGAAGCGCTTTGGAAACATCACCCAGATACTTACCTATGCAACCAACTTTCTGCGTCAGTTTCCCCAATTATAACAGGGGGATAATATCGGCACCTACTTCACAGAGTTGTTGAAATAATAAAGAGATTATGTAAGATTTTACATATTGGATATTATCTATAATATATCTATATAGTATATACACAAAGCACAAAGATATTTGTAAACCTTAAAATACCTTATAGAATTTAATTAATATGACTATTATTATCTGATTCAGGACTTTACCAGCTCTTCCATGGACTCCTCCAACAACCTTCCTAGTCAATTTCCCTGATTTTATTCTCTCAATTCATATGATCTGAGATGAAGAGTTGGAAAAGACTCCAGGGGCCACCTAGTACTCTGCCTTCATTTTATAAGTGAGGAAACTAAAGAACATAAGGTAAAGTGATTTGCCCAAAGTTACTTGGAGTCAAGTTTCAAACTCTGGGTCATCTGAGTCTAAACCCAGCATTTTTCCTATTACCTCCCCCAAAGATCACAGGATAATAGATTTCTATATGGGAAGGACTTCATAGGTGATGCAGACCAACCCCATTACATTACAAATGAGGAAACCAAATCCCTAAAAAAGGCTAAGCGACTTACTCAAAGTCATATAGACAATAAGTAGCAGAACCAGGATTTGAACTCTGCTCCTTTGACTCTAAATCTAGCACTTGTTTCACTTCACCAAGTTGCTGATATACTTATCCTAAGAACGGGACCTAATCACATTACTGGCCTGCTCTAGAATCTTCAATGGCTCTATATTACCTCTGGGTTGATTTTCAAAGTCTTTTGCTTGGCATTTAAAGCCTCTTACAATCTTCCTTCAGACAACAGTACCCCCTTTAACTGCCATGCATTCTTGTCAAACTGGTCTAAACTTAGCATTGACCAAATGCCTCTGCTGCAAACCTGAATGCACTTTCCTCCTACTTTTCCTCAGAATTCTTAGTTTCTCACAAGGATCAATTCAGCTGCCACTTTCCACAGGAAGCCTTTCCTGATTTATTTCAATTAATGCTCTCCCTCACTTCAAGTTCTCTTACTTTTAGTTACTCTCTCTCTCTCTCTCTCTCTCTGTGTCTCTCTCTCTCTCTCTCTCACACACACACACACACACACACACACGCATACAAACACACACACCAGCATGCAGGTCCTTTGGGGCAGGGACTATTTTCATGTTGTCATTTCAGGCTAGGCACCTTAGATGGTGCCCTGCATAAGATGGGTGTTTAAGGGGCAGCTAGGTGGCACAGTGAATAGAGCACCAGCCCTGGAGTCAGGAGGACCTAAGTTCAAATTCAGTCTCAGACACTTAACCCTTACTAGCTGTGTGACCTTGGGCAAGTCACTTAACCACGATTGTCTGCCTCCCCCTCACTCTCCTAAAGAAGATGGGTATTTAATAAATATTCTCTGTAACACAGAATTCACACCAGAAACCAAGGCAGGATTCCAAATGGCAAACAATTGACTTTCCATTTGCATATTAGATTTTTAATCACTTGTAAGAGCCAACAAGCTGAAATGAGACACTCAAAATTCTACTATCCTTTCAAGAATCAGAGGAGAACTGAACCTTGATCTACCACTTCTGAAAGAGCTTCAATACCTGTTTTCATTCTTCCCTTTATTGGGAAGTCATTCAACATGGAGAGAAGCCTGAAAGCCCAGGGAGCAATGGGACAGATACTACTGAACTGAGACCATGTCTAATTTGCATGAAGTCAGTTGGAAACATGTCAGTCTATTCTTTTGCCAGGATAAGCCATGTGAAACAAGAGCCTGAAAGAAAGGAGCATAAAGGCCTACTCTCGTTCTTTTAATTGGACTCCAAGAACCTCTTAGCTACTGTTCTCTGGACCTTGAAATTGTTCAGAACAGTTGTCATTTCAGTGGCCAGGGAGGAGCACTAAGAGGAACCAATTTGAAAGCTTGCACCTAATCCCTTGATCCCTGGTTGGTTTGACAGGGCAGCAAAGAGCTTTAGCCACCAAGGACCTGGAGATTTAGCCAGTCCTGTGCAACATTCATCGTCAACATCATCACCACCTCGAACTCCACCTCCTATCACTCCTTTACTATATTAGCTTTTAACCAGGTTGCTGCAGAAAAATAAACAGAATATGTTCCTGTCCTCCAAAAATGTCTAGTTTCAGCTCATTCTTCTTTTTTTATTATTATTTTTTTCATTTAATGAACATTTTTTCTCTTCTACCTCCTCAACTAAAAAAAGACAAAAAACATCAACCATGTAACAAATGCACATAACCAAGCAAAAGGCAATTTCCACACTGGTCATGTGAAGAAATATGGGTCTTATTCCAAGGTGATGGACCAAATATATTGTCTAACTCTATTTCACTCAACTCATAGGACCCCAGATGCATAGCTTTAAAACTGAGAAAGCTCTTAGAGTCACTAAATAATTTACAGATTAAGAATCTGAGGCCCCAAAATGAAGAAGTAACTTAGGACACACACAAGAAGAAAGTCACAGAGTTAGAGTTTGAACTCAGAACCTCTGACTCCAAATCCAGGATTCTTAGCATTGAACCACACTGCCTTGCCTTGGGTATATTAAATAGGCAGAAGAAGTATGAAATGTCTCAGGATTCAAAAAAAATCACAACACAATTAAAAGGTTTGATTCAAAATTAATAAAGTCTGGGGAAACCACCCCCATCCTAAGGCCTCTCTCATTTACATTTAAAGGGAACACGTTTATCTCCTAAATGTTTCTCACATCTAGGAAAGGGTAAGAATTAGACTTATTTATCTGATTTATCTCTCTTTTTAAAAAATTTAATTAGTTTATTCTCAGGGATTGTAAGTTAGAATGTAAATAAGTTAAGCTACAAATGATTTGTAGCTAGAAAGAAGGCATGTAATTACCCTCACCCAGCACTGAATGGCCATTTATGTCCAAACACATAATGGGAGAGGAGAGGTCAGACTTCCAATATATTCATTATCTAGGAACCATTCATTAGTGTCTAATATTGCCAATAGTAAGTGTGTACTACAACTGAAGAACCACTTTACCACCTAGTACCTGAGAAAAACAATTGCTTTCTTTTAGCATTTCAAACACCAAAAGCCAAATGGTTTAAGAGACCCACATCTCACTCTTCAGACAAAAAATAGTATGCATTTCCTTCCCATGGCCAAGATAAAATGGCCCTTTAGGTAACAAAGCAGTAGTTCAGAGACAATGACAGAGCGAGGCTAATTATGGGGATGTTTGTTGGGACATGGGACATATTGTGTTGTCAAGCAGAGTGAGCCATGATAAAAAGGGAGAGATGCTCAAATTCAAATCTGGTGCTAACAATTGTATAGAAAAGCCCCAACAGTGGACTGAAACAGTAGCATTGATTCTAGGTAAGGAGGGAAGGAGCACGATGGGGGTGGGGAAGGTCCTGCAAATGTGTCTTTTACTCTGCTACAAATAGAAAGCATTCAGGATGCTGCTGTCTCTTCCAGTCTTTGCACAGGAGCATCATTGATTGGGCTATTGAGGCACAAAAAACCACCAAGCAAAGAGAATGTCCCCTCTCCCACCTCCCCCCAAGGCCAGTAATAGGTTCAAATAGATTGTGAAAGACATAAAGAAGAAAGTTTGACCTTCAAAGACAGATGTATGTCAGCCCTCCACAAATTACACGAAGTATTTATCATTGCCATGGGTAGATGTCCAAAGAAAAATTATCATCACAACAACGAGTAATGTGCTAGATTGCAAAGTAATTTTTTTTCTTTCTCTTTTGTATCAAGACCTGTGATTTCATAAGTGTGGAGAACTTTCCTAGCATAGGAATTTTCATCTCCCAATGGAGATCAATAATGGCTGATTATATATTTCATATGTACATATATATGTATATGTATGTGTGTATATGTATACACACACAAATATATGCATATATGTATGTATATGTGTATGTATACATGTATATATAAAACATATATAGCATATGTGTATTATATATGTATACACACATATACATTGACATACATTCATATACACATACATGCATATGTATGTGTGCATATAGCGCCTTAGAGAAGGGGGGTCCATGAAATATTTAAAAAATACATTTTTGATAAGTATATTTCAATATAATTGGTTTCTTTTGTAATTCTACAAATTTTATTATATTCATTTGAAAACCAAGAAGTCATTAAGCCTCACCAGTTTGTCAAAGGGGTCAATGACTTACAAAAAGATAAAGAATCCCTGCCTTAGAAGATTGCTTAGGACATTATTGTCTTAAAGGTAATTGTCATATTGTCATAAACGTAACATACGTCTTTGGTCTGACTGGATTTCAGGACTTTCATCCTGCAAGGCTAACTCTCTTCCCAATATGCTATGTGGGTGGGGGGAGGAAATTGGAGGAGGGAAGGTAGCTTAAACTTAGATCTCATTAATTAATAATCTCATTAATAATAAGATCTAATTAATAGAGAACTTTCCCACTGAAAACACATCAGTAGCTTATCTGTAACTTACAGCTAAATTATTTGATTATTTTAAGTGATCATAACATACAATTGAAGAGCAGAGATCAGGAGATTTTCTCCTTGCTTTTCTCCATAGATCAAAAGGCAGCCTTGTTTCTGTCATGAATGTCACTTACTACATGGGCAAGTCACGTCCCCTCTCTGGTTCAGGTCACATTTTCTCAGTCTTTAAATGAGCACCCTGAACGAGATGATCTCTAAGGACTTTTCATGTATAATCCAATGCTTCTATCAGGAGCGATTTTCATTCTTTACAAAAACATTCTGACATGGTCCTGTTTGAGAACAAAAGACATACAACAACATTCTGACAATGACTCCCTTGATAATAACATCTTGAGAGAACCGAAGAATGAGAAACAAAGAACACAACAAAATGGTGTGAAAGAAGATTGTTAACTTACAAAGGGTAGAGAGAAAGGGAGGAGAGAGAAAGACAAAAAGTGACTTACAAAAGTTGCCTGGGACATTGAACTATTCAGTAATTTGCTCCTGTTCACAAAGCTTGTTGTTGTTCAGTCATATACATGTATGTGCTCAACTCTTCAAGACCCTATTTACTTTTAAATCTTGGCAAGCAGCTGGAGTGATTTGCCATTTCTTTTTCTAGCTCATTTTCCAGATGAGGAAACCGAGGCAAACAGGGTTAAGAGACTTACCCAGAGTCTCACAGCCAGTAGGTGTCTGAGCTCACATTTAAACTCAGGAAGATGAGTCTTCTGACTTTAGGCCTGGCACTCAATCTACTACATCACCTTACCTGCCCATTCACAGAGTTATCAGCCTTCTATCTTCCATACAATGATTCCTCTAGTATTTACCTATATTTTCTGTTTCAGCCCTTGCTACCAAGTCACAGGTTCCGGGGCTGTTTTTGTTTTGTTTTGATTAACTACAACCAATTTGACCTTTAATTTTCCTAAGGAATCAGATTGTAAAATCCTTGAGTTAAAACTTACGTACATACAGACCCATGGAATGTTTGATCAGAATAGAAAAATAATTTAAATATTTACTTAAGTCTTCCATTAGTCATTCCTAGTGAAGAAAATTTTCCTATTGTACAAATAGGGTCAATGGTGTGAACATGGAGCTAAGAAGACAATTTATTGTTTCATAGTATAGTTGGTTCCATATCAGAAAGGCATCTTTACTTTAAAGCCATAGAATTCCTGCTGTTGACACAGGACATGAAGCTATATGAACCATCTCATCCCCACTAAGTTTTCATCATGGCACTTCCATAATTAAGACCCTGAATTGGGGCAGAGGGAGGGGCAGAGCCAAGATGGTAGAATAAAAGCAGAAACTTGCATGAGCTCCCACACTAATCACCTCCAATACCTATAAAATACAACTCTAAGCAAACTTTACAGCTACAGAACCCATAAACCCACAAAGTGACAGAGAGAAACAAATCTCCCACTGAAGGCAGCCTGGCAGGCCAACAAGAAGGGAACTGAGAACATTCACATGTGAGCCCAGACCCAGGGTGGCCCAAACCAGTGGCCAAGACCAGCCAGAGCAGACTTCAGGAGAGTGAATCACCAGCAGCTGTGGAGGTTTCCAGACTTCTCAACCTATAAATGCCAAAGATAAAGTAAAAGGTCAGTAAGGAATCCTGTTGGAACTGAGTGGAAAAGAACATGGTTCAGCCCCTGCCCTTGGGGCAAGAGATAGAAGAGGCACAGCAGCTGTACCTGCTGCCAGCTGGCTGCCTCCAGAGCTCCTGTCCTGCAGATAATAGGGAGACCAAGCAACTATTCAAAGGGTAATCATTCTTGCTTTGACCCACTTGGATCTGGGTCAAAATGGTGGTCTTGTGTGGTGGTCTTGGGGTGAAGAATGCCAATGTGCCAGAGCTTTTGGTGGCTGTGGAGAGGGCACCCTGCTCATAGCTCTAACAGTTTCAAAAGCCCCATCAATTTGGGACACAGCTGTCTCCACTCTGGAAGCAGAGTTCTACCATGGCAAAGAGCTCAAAAGTCAAGTAATTGGCTGGCAAGGTGAGCAAGCAGAGAAAGCACAGTCAAACCACAGAATCCTTTTTGGGGGACAAAAAAGATCAAAACATCAAACCAGAAGAAGACAACAAAGTCAAAACTCCTAAATCAAAAGCTTCCCAAGAAAAAGTGAATTGGTTACAGGCCATGGAGGAGGTCAAGAACAATTTTGAAAATCAAATAAGAGAATTGGAGGAAAAATTGGGATGAGAAATGAGAATGATGTAAGAAAATATGCAAAGTGGGGCATCTAGGTGGTGCAGTGAATAGAGCACTGGCCCTGAAGTTAGGAGGACCTGAGTTCAAATCCAGCCTCAGTCACTTAACACTTACTAGCCATGTGACCTTGGGCAAGTCACTTAACCCCAATTGCCCTGCCCTCCAAAAAAAAAGAAAATATGAAAAGTGAGTCAACGGCCTACTAAAGGAGACCCAAAAAATACTGAATAAATAACACCGTACAAAATAGAATAACGCAAATGGCAAAAGAGGTCCAAAAAGCCAATGAGGAGAACAATGCCTTAAAAAGTTGAACTGGCCAGATGGAAAAGAATTTCAAAACCTCACTGAAGAAAATACTTCTTTTAAAATTAGGTTGAAGCAAATGGAAGCTAAAGATTTTATAAGAAATCAAGATACCATAAAAGAGATCCAAACAAATGAAAAAATAGAAGGCAATATGAAATATCTCATTGGAAAAACTGTTAACCTCGAAAACAGATCCAGGAGAGATCATTTAAAAATTATTGAACTATCTGAAAGCCATGACCAAAAAGAGAGCCTAGAAATCATCCTTCAAGAAATTCTCAAAGGAAATTGATCTTATATTCTAGGACCTGAGGACAAAATAGAAATTGAAAGAATTCACCAATCACCTCTTGAAAAAGATCCCAGAAAGAAAACTCCCAGGAAAGTTATAGCCAAATTTGAGTTTCCAGGTCAAGGAGAAAATATTACAAGCTGTCAGGAAGAAACAATTTGAGTATTATGGAAACACAATCAGGATAACACAAGACCTAGCAGCTTCTACAAAGAATTTGCAATATAATATTCCACAGGTCAAAGGAGCTAGCATTAAAACCAAGAATCACATACTCAGCAAAACTGAGTATAATGCTTCAGGCGAAAATATGGCCATTCAATTAAATAGAGGACTTTCAAGTATTCTTGAAGAAAAACCAGAGCTGAAAAGAAAATTTCACTTTCAAATACAAGAATCAAGAGAAGCATGAGAAGGTAAACAGGAAAAAGAAATCATAAGGAACTCATTAAAGCTGAACTATTTCCATTCCTACATGGAAAAACAATAATTGTAACTTACTAGACTTTTCTCATTATGAGGATATTTGAAGGGAATATATATGTGTATCTATATATATGTGTGTACATAGATAAGTATACATACATATATGTATATATAGGAGGGTGTATGTGTGTATAAATATATATGTAAGTATGTGTATATGTGTGTACAAGTATACATAGACAAAGGGCACAGAATCAGTTGAATAGGAAGGGCTGATATCTAAAAAATAAAATTAAGAGGTGAGAGAGGAATATAATGGGAGAAGGAAGAAGGGAGAGATGGAATAGGGTAAATTATCTCATATAAAAGAGACAAGATAAAATTGTTACAATGGAGGGGAAGAGCAGGAAGATGAAAGGGAATGGGTCAACCTTATTCTCATTAAATTTGGCTTAATGAGGGAATAACATACACACTCAATTGAGTATCTTATCCTACAGGAAAGTAGGAGGGAAAGGGATAAGGGGGGGGGGATGATAGAAGGGATGGCAGATTGGGAGAGAGGGTAGTTAGAAGCACACACTTTTGAAAAGTGACAGGGTCAAAGCAGAAAGTAGAATAAGTGGGGGGGTGGGATAGGACAGAGGGAAATACAGTTAGTCTTTCACAATGTAACTAGTATGGAAACATTTTTCATAACTACAAGCTTGTCTTCCCAGTTGGGGGTGGGTGAGGAGGCAAGAAGGGAAAGAATCTGGAAATCAAAGGTTTTTTAAAATGATAAAATAATTGTTTTTTACATGCAACAGGAAAATAAGATTTACAAGCACTGGGTTATGAAGATCCATCTTGCCCTACTAGAAAGTTAGGGGCTAAAGGGTGAGGATATAAGAGAGAACCGACTGGGCAAAGGGGTATTCAGTAGGATATCTTGAGGTAGGGAAAAGACAGGGAGAAAATGTGTAACTCAAAGTCTTGTGGAAATGAATGTTGAAAGCTAAAAATAAATAAATAAGAGATTTTTTTTATAAAAAAAAAGATCCTGGGGGGCGGAGCCAAGATGGCGGGGTAGAAGCAGCAAAGGACCACAGCTCCCACACAAACACGCTAAAAAACTCATAAAATGGGACCCTAAAACAGATTTTCAAGCTCCAAAACTCTCCACAAGACAGAAAGCACATCTATTGCTACAGGCAGCGCAGCAGGCGGGGTTCTTCACAGCACTCTGGGACCCAGGGCCGAAACCCAGTCGGCTCAGGCCCTGGGGCATCGGGCGGGGAACTGCATCTATAGGAGAGCAGATCCATGGGCTGCACTGGAGGCACAATTACCACATCTATCAGGCCAGAAGACAAAAAGGCTAAGAGAAAGGTCAGTGGATTTTGCTAACTGGGGAGGAGAACAGCAGGTCCGGCCAAACAGCTCCCAGGGCAAGGAGGCAGCAGGAGGCGGCTGTTGCAGCAGGACCGGCTGAGAGCCGCAGCGGCTTCCACTGGGCTGCTTCAGAGCCCTTGGCCTGCAGATAGCAGGGGGGCTGACGCGACCCATCAAGGCCAAGGGCTCTTGCGTTGAGTGGCCTGCATCTGGATCGGGGTCTTGAGTGGTGGTGCTGGGGTGCGCTTTCAGGGAGCCAAAGCTGGGGGGGGAGCTGCAGCACCCCACTAAGAGCTCCGGCAGCTGAGAGGGCCCCAGTG
>JAQQSW010015313.1:0-11913 GCA_028646575.1 Pseudocheirus occidentalis | reverse complement strand
TCTTCAACTGTAGCACCTGCTTCACAAGGCCACGAAGATGGCTGAAGCAGGAGCTTGGTCAGACATCAAAGATGCCAAGGTCACCCACTGCCCCTGGGGCCACCAGACTTGCATAACTCTGGAGAAGAGAGTGAAGTTGATGACTTTGCACAACTGCTTCACTCAAATCCATTTCAATAGCAAGTCAACACATATTGTCATTGATCTGCTTCAAACACAAAAGGCCGTCATTACCACCACCACCAACAACAACAACCTCACAGACTTGTGAGGAGCAAATGAGATAAAAATTTGTAAAGCACTTAGAACCGTGCCTGGCACAGATTAGGCCCTATACAGTTCTCATTTTCTTCCCCCTTCTTATGTTGAAAGTATCTCTTAAACCATGTTTTGATGGAAACTAGGGATCTAGGAGGTAGAGTTGAAAAGGAAGTGAGTTCTTGGTATGGAAAACATAGTGTTAAAAGGTATAGTGTCAGGAAGTGGAGCAATATGCATGACAATCACTAAGTAAGCCGTGTTGCTAAATCATAGAGTTAATGGAGAGTAATAGATAGTAAGGCTGAAAAGGTAGGTTAGAATGAGATTGTGAAGGTTTTAATTGCTCAATAGGAAAGATTGCATCTGATCCTAGAGGCAGTAGGGAGCCATTGGAGTGAACTGAGCAGAAGAGTGACATGATTATGTCTATACATTAGAAAAACTGCTTTGATGGTAGAAGATGAATTGCAGAGTTGTTCAGTTATCTCTGGCATTTTGTGACCTCATCTGAGGTTTTCTTGGCAAAGATGCTGGAGTGGTTGCCTTCTCCATATCCTTCTCCAGTTCATTTTACAGGTGAGGAAACTGAGACAAACAGGGTTGAGTGACTTGCCCAGGGTAGCACAGCTAGTAAGTGTCCTGAGGCTATATTTGAATTCATGAAGATGAGTCTTCCCAAGCCCACTGTGTCGTGTAACTGCCCCAGATTGCAGAGAAGAGAGATTTGAAATAGAGAAACCAATTAGTAGGCTACTTCAGGCATCCAGTAGAATCTAAGCATTTGGAAGGCAGGGTCTCTTTTGGTTTTTGTTGTCTTCCAGCATCTGGCACAAGCCCCAGCACGTATGGTAAGTGTTTATTGAGTTGAATACCCTGGGTGAAGTCCAGAGACTGTGATGTGACCAAAACTTACTAGCTACTGTCACTAGGAAGATTTCCCCTAGGTTGAGAGGGTTCAGTTCTTTTCCCACAGAACTATATAAATATGGAACATATAAGTTTGTTCATGCCTTGAAAAATCCCACTGATTCATCGTTTCTCAAGAACTTTACCTTCTTTTCAACTTTTAACCATTTTAAAGCCAAATTTCAACCATTTTCTTCATAAGTAACAAATTTTCTTGAGAAGCTCCTTTCAAAATAGCTGATTTTTTTTTCCTTAAAACCAAAATGAGAAATGTTCTCTGGTATTTCCATATATTACTACTTCTGTATACTACTACTTCCTTATATTACTAAATATAGTGTTGTGCCCCTATAACCTTCAAGGGTATTTTGTATTAGACAAAGAGGGTTATTTTTTGTTCTGGTCTCTTTTTATCTAAATATAATCATGTTCAGAAACCCCGGGTATATACACTAGGTCATCCCAGGGATACTAGAGCTGTACAGGACTGCCACATGCAACCTTGCTTAGGTACATCTAAAATTTGGCTTCCTGTGAGAAAATAAAAAAAGTTGTCTCAGGGTAAAAGAGTAGGAATTTAGAAAAGCTTTCCAGGAATGTACAGAAAAAATGGCTTCTTTTTCTAGGGCTTCACTTGTTTTGTTTCTCAGGCCAAGTAGCATTTTTGAAAGTAATACAGTGCACTGTGTTCTTTTTTTTTTCTTTTAAAAAGAAACAGAAGTTTTGGACTGTTCAAAACACATTTGTTTTTTGTTTTTGTTTTTGTTTTTATCAAAAGAGATTGATGCATTAGAGTATTTAGACCAGTGGTTCTCAACCTTCATAATGCCATGACCCTTTAATACTTGTATGTGGGTGTATCTGCATGTGGGCAGACCCGCCAGGAGACGGATAGAGGAGCCGTGTCTCAGTTCCTAAGACCATTGGAAATATGTGTTTTCTGATGGTCTTAGGCGACCCCTGTGAAAGGGTCGTTTGACCCCCAAAGGGGTCATGACCCACAGGTTGAGAACCACTGATTTAAACCATTGTGTTAACAAGACCAAAGTCAGGGTTGCAGTCTTTAGGAGTGGCTGGTGTGGGTAAGAAGGAGCAAATAGTAGGAGAAAGAATAGCCTTTATGAAAGGAAGGTCTTTCTCTGATTCATACTAGCTGTGTGACAGCAGGCAAGTCACTTAACTTCCCAGTACCTCCAAGTTACCTTCTGCTACTCTACTACCATAAGTTACAAAGAGAGAGCAAAGTTTCCAATATCCATAAAATCAAAGGTGCTAAACATGTTCCATTCCTTCATGACTCACACCCCACCCTCCACACCCTGAAAAAACAACAACAACCAACAACCAAGCAGGCTAGTCTGAGGAAGCTTCTTAGATTAGTGGAAAGAGTTCTATGCTTGAAATCAAAGAACCTGAATTCCAATTCTGGCTCTGCTTGTGTGGCCGTGGGCAGGTTGTTTAACCTGTAGCACTTAGTTTTAACAATAAAATGAGAACTTTGGGCAGGTGATCTGTAAGGTTCATTCAGACTCTAAATAAATGAATGTCCCTAAGGGCTGTGACCACACAGCAGCCACACAAACCTACACATGTGGACACACATAGTATTTATTATGGGCGTACTATGAGCAACGCATCATAGGGTCTAAGGAAAAATGCTAAATGAAATGGTCCTTGCCCTTTAAGGAGTGTGTAGCACTGACCAATAGCATATCAAGATGCCTTCTACTGACCACAAAAGGGATTGGTTAAGAACTGGCAAGATGCTTGATATAATTTCATCCTTAATATTATATTTCTGTGCCCTAGGCAAGGTATGAAAAATGTTCTCCCTCTTCACTTATATTCTACCTCCCTATATAAAAAAATGCAGTTTTACCTCTTCAAAGTATTTTCTTTCTATTTAGAAGAGTGGCAGCAGCAATGAAGAAAAAAATCACAGTTATTTAGATACATATACAACCACAAATTCAGTGACTACAGTAAAAACCTAATAGTGGGAACAGTGTAACAAACAGACAAACAAATCTCTCGGGTCCTGCCTTGGCTGGCTGCTTCTTTAGTTCTGTTTTAGCACTTCTGAAAAGATAACTCAAAGGATACCTTCTAATGAATGTGTGAAGAGCATTGAGCTTAGAGAAAGCATTTGTGGCTCCAGGATCCAGTATCTAAACCACTAGGATTTTAGGTAGTTCAGGATAATCAAAGGAAATGGGAAGAGAAAAGATCCAAATAATTTGATTAGAAGGAGTTTTTTAGTCAGCTGGTTTATATTTAGGATTTATTTTGTATGTAGTATTGCGCTAGGCACTGTTTGTGGAAGGCTTTGAAAGCCAGGCAGAATAGTTTGGAATTGTTGAGGTAGGAAATAAGGGATATATATGGGTATATGTATAGGTAAGCTTCCTGGTTGCCCACCAAGAAAATGTTTAACAACATATCGTGACAGAAGAAGGAAACCTCATTCTAGTGGAGATAGAGTGTTTGTTTTGGAGTTCAAAGACTTGGTCTTTTTGGGAAATATCTGAGGCCACATTTGAACTCAGATCTTCCTGACTCTAACCCCAGTACGCTATCCAGTGCACCACTATATTAAATGCTTATTTCCTTCCTTCCTTCCTTCATTCCCCAATATACTAGGATTTCTGGTTTTGTATGTCATAAAATTAAGATTCCCGCTGTATGAGAAAGCTGCCGAGGTTTCCACTATCAGGATCTGCTTTCATGTTTGACCTGCATATTCCCTCTAGCTATCTGTCATTTCCAGGCTGATCAAGCCCCTAGTCAGGAAGCATAGGAGAAGCTTTGGGCTCAGTTTGTTGCATAATCAAGATCTGTTTTTATTACTGATTTGAATCTGTTTTCTTGACTACGCTGCTCTGCCCATTTGGTTCCTATGGATCTGCCAATTCCTGGCTTCCTGCCCAGCTCTTTGAGCATCTGCCTTGCTTTTCAGTATTTGTGTTCTGCTGCCTACCTTTCTGATTTTTGCCCTGCAGCCTTGAAGGGCAAAAAGTATCTAATGTGCCCCGACTTCATATTAGTTACTGATCTTTGCTTTGACTAGACATCCAAATGTCTCCTGGAACCATCCTTGTTCTCCTAGCACTTGATGTTTCCATTCTCAGATCCCCATCCCACCACTTTCTCAATCCTGGAGGTCCAATCCAATTAGGTCTTTAAAAATAATTTTATTTTTTATTTTGAATTTAATGTGTGTGTGTGTGTGTGTGTGTGTGTGAGAGAGAGAGAGAGAGAGAGAGAACGTTTGAGGGGGTGTGAAGGGGAGAAACATTTCCATATACAAAATAACACAGGAAAATATGTTTATATGTAAAACTAGGTATCTCTTACAGCTTGCCTTGAAAATACACACAATATAAATTCCGTATGTTACTTACAAAGCTGTCTTGCTTTGTATTTCCTTCAAACCTGCATTTCCTTCAAACTTTTGTATTGTCCAACTTTTAAAATGTTTGTTTTCTTTCCTCATTTCTTTTTCTAGGGGCTAATACTAACGCTAGGTTCCTTCTCCCCAGAAAATTCCTCATCCTCAAATTAAAAAAGGAAAACAATACTCATGCAATAAATAAGCATAGTCAAGCAGAACAAATCCACACATTTGCCATGTCCAAACAGGTATGTCTCATTCTGTGCCTTGGAACCATCATTCCTCTGTCAGGAAGTAGGTAACAAATTTCATAATCAGTCCTCTGAAGTTAAGGTTGGTCATTTCATTTATAAGAAATAATCTTTCAAAATTGTTTTCTTTACCATGTTGTTGTATAAATTGTTCTCTTGATTTTCCTTACTTCATTTTGCAACGGTTCATACAAATCATCCTGAATTTTTCTGAAATTCCATTTTTTATACTGCTGCAACAGTATTCCTTTGTATTTACATATCACAATTTGTTCAGCTAGTCCTTAATTGATTGCCATTCCTTTAGTTTCAAATTTTTGTCACCACAAAAAGAACTACTATACATGTTTTTCCACATATGGATACGTTCCCTTTTTCTGTAGTCACTTTGCAGCATAGTCTTAGGAGTGGCTTTATGGGGTTAAAAGTTATGAATAGTTTAGTGCCTTTCTGGGTGTAGTTTCAGATAGCTTTCCAGAATGGCTATATCATTTCACAGAATACCAGCGTTCCTGTTTCCCTACAATTGTCATTTTTATTTTTACTCATCTTTGCCAATCTGGTAGGGGTAGAGTGGAACCTCAGAATTGTTTTCATTTGCGTTTCTTTCATTACTAGTGATTTGGAACATTTTTAATATGACTGTTTGGATTTCTTCCTTTTAGAACTGCCAATTCATAAACTAACCATTTATCTACCCAGGAATGGTTCTTGTTCTTATATATTTGAATCAGTTCCTTTCTATGTCTTGGATACCAGACCATTATTAGAGAAACTCTCTACAAATATTTTCCCCCATTAACTCTTTCTATTGCAATTTTAAATTCATTGATTTTATATGGACAAAAACTCTTAATGTTATATAACCAAAGTCTCCATTCTACTTTCTAGGATCTTTTCTGCCCTTTGTCTAATCATGAACTTTTTTCCTATTCATAGTTGGGAAAGTAAACAAGGCTTTCTCTGTAGAAAGCTTCATTCTACTACTAGTTCTTCAGGTCTGTTTTCATTGTGGCTTCTAAATTTTTACTCCTGTCTTCATTTAGTGTACAACAGTGTGTTTCAAAGTGAAATTCTGTATGACAAGGAAGGCAGGGAGAAATGATTATAATATTCCTTCTCCCTCCCCTACCATTTTAAGCCCATAACTTTCACTGGAGGACTTTTATACCTGCTATATAATCCCTTCCCTTCCAAGTGGTTTAGTTCCAGTGTTGTTTAGTGTGAGTCATAGGATTATAGGTTTTAATATGAAAGTTATTCTAGATGTCCTATACTCCTACTCTCATTTATTTTACATATGAGGAAATTGAGGCCCAACCACAGTGAATTACTTAACAAGATCACGTTGGTGTTAAGTAGCAGGACCGAGTTTTTAATGCAGGTCTCCTGATTCCAAATTTAGTATTCTTCCTATTACATCACATTTGTGTCATTTATCACTTATAATTTGATATGTAGTTTACTTAGAGAACCATTTACAAACAGAAAGCTTAATGGCAAAAAGATCAGCAATGCATGCTTGACCAGCCTTTTGTTCTTTGAGATAGTCTTTCCTTCTTTGTTTTCCATTCTGTTTTAACTAGTTCTTTTTGCTGAATTTCCTTGAATATCCTTGCTTAAGCACTGTTTCATTAAAATATCAGTTTATTCTAATTTGATTAATCATCAAGTGCTATAGCTTTTCAATTAGTCAAGCAATAAACATTTAGTAAGTGCTTACTATATGCCAGGCACTGTGATAAGTACTGGAAATATAAAAAGAAGCAAAAAACCCCCCAACAATCCCTGCCCTCAAGGAGTTTACAATCTTATGGGGAAGACCACATATAAATACACTCACATACACACACACACACACACACACACATATAATAGGACATAATGAACATAGGGATTAAAAATTAAGAAGGGTTGGGGAAGGCTTCCAGTAAAAAAAAAAAAAAAAAAGAGGGGGAGGATTTTAAATGGGACTTAAAGGAAGTAGAGGGAGGTCAGCAGTCTGAACAGAGGGGGATAGTGTTTCAGTACTGGGGGACAGCTCGAGAAACATCTTGTTTTTCTAACATTGTTTTGTTCATTATGTTGGTTCTACTGTCACTGCCTATAATAATCATTTTTAAGGGCTCCTAGGTTAAGGCTTAATTACCTATGTATACCAAACTATATTTCATTTTTATTTTATTTTAGTTTTTTTTTAAGACTAGGAAACAATAATTCAGAAAAAACTCCTTTCTTGGTCTTTAAACTGAAAAGATTGATTATTTTTTTTCTCCTATTCTTACATATACATGCCTCATAAAGTTCTAAATATTTTATGTATAGCATTTCTCTGATAACTTATGATGAAAAATTCACTTGAGGATGAAATGTTGGTAGAAATGTGTTGTTTTTTTATTCATAAGAAAGTAGCTGATAAATGAAGTCTTTTAGAAACAAGCTCAAAAGGAATGAGTTATGATTTGAGTAGGTGGCCAACTACAACTATATAGAACAGTGAGTTTAGTAAGTTTCTCAAAGTGATTACTCAAAATGACATTCTTGTGATTATTGTGAAATCACTCAAGCAGCAATATTTTACTAAGTTAAAAATATTTCCAATGCATCATTATGTGAAAATTGAGGGAATGTAAAGCTCTGCCTCCTACCTAAAAGTAAAACTGTAGACCTGAACCCCAGACTTGTACTAAAGTTATTTCCAAATAGAACTTTTGCAGCTTAGATTATTCACTGACTTTTTATTGTGACTTTCTAATTTAGTCTAGTTTCAATCTCTACCCATTTCTTATTCTTCCTATCAAGAATAGATTTTATGGAAAGTAAATTGAATCTGAGGTAAAACCAAACAAAAAAGCCTTATGTAAAAATGTGAATATAGATTCATCTTGGAATCACAATAAACACTTTCTTGCTTTCATAAATGGCTATTTTGTTGAGGAATATAAGATGATTTTGTGAGGCAGCTGTGTTTTTTTTTTCTTTTTTTCTTCAGTGTTTTACTCAAACACTTTGCAACTTCCCTTATATTTCCTGAAGTAGTTATGTGGTCACAGATGCCTCCTGCCATACAAAAACTCCTCAAACTGAAACCAAAAATAATATGCATGCAGTCATTTTGGTGAAGTGACACATTTTATCAAAATATCTTGGATTATTCACATGCTGCAAAGAATTTATCAAGCTTCTTTTTCCATGTGGTGCTCAGTTGGGTGCTGCCTAAAAGTAAATTAATTATTCTCCCCGTTCTCTAGCTTGTAATCATTATAAAACAGGATATATACAACATTTGTTTTCCAAACCACCTTTCTTAATGTTACTGATATCTTTGTAGGGGGGAAATGTCAAACACTGATGACTTTATAGGATGTGAAAGCAATCTTCTCAGTTCCTGTGACAGCATGAGGAGTAGAAATAGATTTGCATTAATTATCTTTGAATAAGACTGAAGAGCTTTGAAGGGAAGTCATACCTCTTTTCCTTAGCTATGAGGCCAGACTGAGGGTTTGGTACATAAAAGGGGATTAGGAAGGAGAAGTAAGGGTTGGGAATTTTCAGAGATAGTAGTAAGACCACATTGTCAGAATAATTAGCATTGAAAAACTTTCCACAGTCTCCCTTTTCCTATTCTCTCTCTACACAAGCCCAACCCCTCCCCCAATTGTGCTTTAGATTTGAAATATAGATAGAAACAGGGTATTCATTCTTTTATTTTTCCATTAACTTGTAGTTTATTTTCTTTTTTTTTTTGTAGTTTATTTTCCATAAGAATCTAGATTTATTTAACAGTTCTTGAGTATTGACATGAGGAATACCAGAGAAAGTGGAGAAATAATAGCATTAGGAATGCATACAGGATTAAATGCAAAATTTGTAATACAGATGGAATTTTAAGGAATTCATTTGTAAACCTGAATGAAGGAGTCAGAGTTTTCAGCTAAAAAGAGGTTTTAGGGAGATAATCTTGTCCAATATCCTTTTTTTTTTTTTTTGCAGTTTAAGAAACTGAGGCCTAGAGAAATTAAAAATGGCTTGCTCAAGGTCACATAGCAAGTTAGAGACAGAACTAACTCCCGGCCAAGTGCTGTTTCCAATACATCATGCTGCTTTAGTTTAACATATGGACTATTTGTTATTATTATTAATGATAATATTTCTATTGAGCTTTATACTTTAAAAAGCACTTTGCTCAAAGTAACTGTGAACTATGGTAAGTGGTATTACCCCCATTTTATAGGTAAGAAAAATGAGGCTTCAAAAAGCTAAGCAAATTGTACAAGTTTACATGACTATCTAGTTAAGAAATAGAAAACCAGGACCCAAACTGCAGTCTTTTGACTTTTGGTCCATTGCTCTTTTCCACTATGCTTTGTAATGTTGGAAAGTTTGAAGCTAATAACTGATTGTAACTGTCTTTACTATTTTAAGTAAGATACATGTATAAAGACCAGCCTTCTGAAAAACCTGATACAGGTGACTGGATCATTCTTTGGCTTAAAATTAGCCAGTCAAGGAAAGTCAAAAGTTAGTCCATGCTCTCTCAAGGAGCTCATATTCAAAAAGGGAGACCACATACAAGTAACAACCTACAAACCAGCTATATCTAGACTAAACTGGAAACAATCAACAGAGAGAAGGCACTAGAATTAAGGGAGATTGGGAAAGGCTTCCTGTAGAAGGTAGGATTTTATCTGAGACTTAAAGGAAGCCAGAGAAATCAGGAGACAAATGAGGAAGGAGAACATTGTGGGCATGGGGGTGTGCTTAGAAAGTGTCAACGGAAGTGCCTATGCACTATGCCTATGCCTATGTGTTGGGAGATGGAGGGTTTTGGTCAGGGAATAGCAAGGAGACTATTTTCACTGGATTGAAAAGTAGATGGAGGGTGTAAAGTGTAAGAAAATCAAAAGAGTTTAATGGCAAATTATGAAAGGCTTTGAGTGCCAAAGTAAGGATTTTATATTTGATAGTGAGAGGGAGTCCTTGGGAATTTTTAAGTATAGGGACAGGCAATATTGTCAGATATGCACGTTAGGAAGATAAATACAACAGCTTAGTGGTGGAGTGAAGAGAGATTTGTATCAGGGAGATCAAGCAACAGACTATTGGAGTAATCCAAGAATGACATGATAAGGAGCAGCATTAAGATGGTGGCAGTGTCAGAGAAGAAAATGAGATATATAAAATAGATGTTATGAGAGAAAAATCAACAGTCCTTGGCTGTTGGATGGAGGTTGGATGGAGGATGTGAGTAAAAAAGTGAAGAATTGAGGAAGATACTTAGGGTATGAGCCTAGATGACTAAGAGTGTAGTAGTACCTTCTAGAGCGGTGGTTCTCAACCTTCCTAATGCCGAGACCCTTTAATACAGTTCCTTGTGTTGTGGTGACCACCAACCATAAAATTATTTTCATCGCTACTTCATAACTGTAATCTTGCTACTGTTGTGAATCATAATGTAAATATCTGATATGCAGGATGTATTTTCATTGTTACAAATTGAACATAACCCACAGGTTGAGAACCACTGTTCTAGAGTAATAGGGAAGTTAGGAAAAAGGGAGAGGGGGAGGAATATAATAAGTTCCCTTTTGGACATGTCGAATCTAAAATGCCTACAGCTCGTTTGGTTCAAGACATCTAGTAGGCAGTTGGAGAGATGAGTTTGGAGGTTAAGAGAGAGTATAAGGGTTAGATGAGTTGATGTGAGAATTGTTAGCATAGAGATGCTAAGTGAATAAAGATGAGATCATTAAGTGAAGTATTATAGGAGAAGAAAAGAGAGCCCCAAACTGGTCAGATAAGTGTAGGAAGAGAACCAGAGAAGAGTAGTATCACAGAAACCTTGTTGTTCATCCTTCATTCTCGAAGAGGACCATGACATCAAGGAAGTGATGACATGGCATGCAAGTAAATCAGATTTAAGTAAGGAAGGGTTGTACAAAGTCACCAGCCTCACTTTCTCCCCTGGAGACATTTAGGTCCTGTAGTGAGATATATATCAAGATGACTGGAGATAGCACTGGATGCAATGGGAGCCCTTGGCTTTTTTAAGTGAAGGACTTTAAGAGGGGGCAGCTAGGTGGCACAGTGAATAGAGTGCTGCCCCTGGAGTCAGGAGAACCTGAGTTCAAATCTGACCTCAGACTCTTAACACAAAACCTAGCTGTGTGATCTTGGGCAAGTCACTTAAGCCCAATTGCCCTCCAAAAAAAAAAACCAACCAAAAAAAAATAGTGATTTAGGACTTTAAGAGGTCTCATTTTGACTGAGGCAATGCCCATTCAGTGATAAAGGCTGAGTAAGAAATGAGGCAGAGAACATTTCTTTACCTAGTCAAAAAAAACAAACAAACAAAACCCCATCTGAGCAGGGAAGACCCTCAGGGTTTCTAACCAAAATAGAAACATTTGCTATTTATATTCACTCTGAGCCAATTAAGGTCCAAACAACAACCTAGTAGGGTTTGGCTTGGGACCTATCCTTGGCCAGTCACTGAAAGCCAAAGAACCTAGAGGAAGAGAGAATATTAAGGAGAAGGCAATTGATAGTGTTAATTGAGGTTAAGAAAGATAAAAATTGAAAATAGGCCATTAGATTTGTGAATGAAGAGATTGTTAGCAAATTTGGAGAGAGCAGTTTCAGTTGAATGGTCACTTCTTTTTTTTTCTATTTTTTTAAAATAAATTTTAAAAATTTGTTTTCTTGTTGATATTACTCATTTTCATGAGATTTTTGAATTACAAATTTTCTCCCGTCATTCCCTTACCCCAACCCTAAAACAGCAATCCCACTGTAAAGCCCCTCCCCTGATCTACTCTCTTACTTTCTGGAAGGGCAGGGAGGGTCTCCCTACCCCATCCCCTGTATATCTTAATTCCTAGTTGCTAGTATTGCAGAGCTTTGAATTCTAGATTCTTTCGATTCCTCCCTTGTCACCCACTCCCACTGGAAGGACAATCAATTCAATACAGGCTGTGGATGTGTGATTATACAGGTCATCTTCATAGTGGACATATTGTGACAGTGATCATATGTCCCTCCTTCCTATCCCTCCCCCCCTTGTTCTGTTCTCTACCCTGTCCCTGTCCCTTTCTTGAAGTGTGT
>JAQQSW010015312.1:0-11914 GCA_028646575.1 Pseudocheirus occidentalis | reverse complement strand
TTCACATTGGCTTCTATTTTTTTCATTTGTTTGGATCTGTTTAATAGTATCTTGATTTCTCATAAAGTCATTTGCTTCCATTTGCTCCACTCTAATTCTGAAAGAATTATTCTCTTCAGAAAGTTTTTGAGATTCTTTTTCCATCTGGCAAATTTGAGTTTTTAAGGCATTCTTCTCCTCATTGGCTTTTTGGTCCTCTTTTGCCACTTGAGTTAGTCTATTTTTAAGGCATTAATTTCTTCAGTCAGGTTGTTGACTCTCTTTTCAGGATTTTCTTGCATCATTCTCATTTCTCTTCCCAATTTCTCCTCCACTTCTCTCATTTAGTTTTCAAAATCCTTCTTAAGCTGCTCAATGGCTTGTAACCAGTCTACGTTTTTGGAACCTTTTGGTGTGAGAGTTTTGAGTGTGTTGTCTTCCTCCCATCCCATACTTTGATCCTTTATGTGCCCAAAAAAGGAATCTAAATTTGCATTACCGGGCTTGCTTTGCTTCCTTTGCCTGCTCATATTGCCATTTGGTTACTTGACTTAGGTTCAGTAGAACTCTGCTTTCAGAGTGGAGAGCTCTGTCCCAAATTGCTGGGGGTTTTGTAGCTGCTGGAACTTTTAGGAAGCCACCTTTTCTTCTGCCCCCACCAGCTTTGGCTCACTGAAATCGCACCTCAGGACCACCACCCAAGACCATCATGCCTATCCAGGCAGCTCAAAGCAAGAGCACTTAGCCTCTGAATGATCTCTGCAATCTTCAGGCCAGGAGCTTCTGAAGCAGCCATGTGGAGGCAGCTGCTTCTAGCCCTGGTGCAGCCGGCCGGATGCTCTCTCCCACTGACCTTTCACTTTGTCCTTGTTTCTTTTGTGTTGGTAATTCTGGAAATAGCCACAGCTACCAGTGATTCACACTCCAGCTGCAACTTGTTCTGGTGGCCTCAGGGCTCCAGCCACAGGTTTATGTGGTGCTGGTTTGGGCTACCACCATGCTCTGATGAACCCCTTTGCATCTGCCTGCCATGGTGCCTTTAGTGGGAGATGTATTTTTCTGTAATTTTTGTGGGTTCTGGAGCTTTAAAATTTGTTTAGAGCCATATTTTATAGGTATTTGAGGTGGTTATGGTGAGAGATGCAGAGTTTTGCTGCTTCAATACCGCAATCTTGACTGTGCCTCCTTACCCTGGGATTTTCTTTAGCCAGGTCCCAAGTATTAATGAGGTGCTTTTCAGGCTACATTCCTAGAGGTTTGGAATAATTTTAATATGTATTCCCAAAGATCCTGATTTGGTGCTAGAATGCCTCTGGTTTCAGGTGTATAGTATGGTTGTGCTTTGTGAGTTTTATGGGTCACTGATTCTGGAGACACATCACCTTTTATAAAGGTTCTTTTTGTTTAGGTTTTGCCTTTGGTTTTTCCAAGTAATCATGTCCCTTGCTACCTGCTCTCACAAGTGAATCTTGCTATGCAAGAAAGGAAAGCAAACAATAGGGTAACTGCATCTGATCAAACAATTAGCATCTGTCACCTCTCCTTGTCTCTCAGTGGATGAAAAAGCTTTTCATTATTCCCTCTCTGTGACCAATTTGGGCATCACTCACTTTGAGCATTGTTTTGTTTTACTTTCTTACACTCATAATGTAGATGATTCTTTTGGTTCTGACGCTTTTCTTTTCATCAGGTGATTGACTTTTTTCCCATTTTTTTCTCTTCATTTTTCATTGTGTCTTGAGGAACAGTAATATTTTCTTAATTCACTGGCACAAATTTGTTCTGCCATTCCCCAAGTGATGGGCCACCTCTTTCTTTCCAGTTTTTTTGTTGTTATTAAGGTACTGCTCTGAATATTTTTCTTTGTAAATGATCTTTCCCTATGACTTTGATTAGCTTGTGGTATAATATCCTCAGGACTTACATGGAATTTCTTAACCTGGAGTCAAATAATTTCCTGCAACAAGAACTTGCTTTCTCCATGAAATTTTGCTAGTCCATAGAATGAACTTAATGTGTGCCTTGAATTCCATATTGCCTGACTTTTACTTGCCTTCAGTTAGTCTGAAGCTATGCATAAACAAGCTGTCATCATGCCTCTATGGAGTACTGGCTTTCTGGCCACAGTTTCTTAGCTGTACAAGTGATGGCTACAGTAGTGTTTGTTTCTGTAAAAAAAAGTGTCCAAGTGCTCAAAGACACTGGGTTTGTGGGCTTGTTAGTATACACGTTAGAACTTTGTTCTTTTAGGTTATTGCAGGAGGAATTTTGGCTACCATCATATCCACCAAACTTCTTAGCTATGACCGGAGGTGTAGTCTCCAACAAAGTGATGACATCACCCAATCAGGCTGCATCACACCTGTGTTGCCTCAGCTATATGTGTGTCCATGTTACATGTGTTTTCTTACATGTAACCTAGTCACACGTATTCCTGGTGTATACCCATTCTTCCATATTTCCTGGCTCCCAATGACCCCTGTGTGCTCTTTATCTATTTGTTATATATGTTGTCACATGACATTTTTTGTGTATGTACCCTTCCCTACTTATAGTTTGTTAAACTGTATGGGGAAAATATGCCTTTTACATTTTAGACTGTGGAAATTATTTTTATTGTTACTTCGTTTTAATTACTATTGATTAAATGCCTTTTGTTTGAACTCGTGTTCTCTGGTTACCTAGTAAAAGTCAACCTACCAGTGGCAGCTTCTGTTCCATGTTTTTCAGTGGGTACACACCCACAGAGTCCTTTAAGCCTGGCAAAGGTTTTCAGGGCTCACAACAGGAGGGGAATCTCCCTAAGGGATACATAAATGGGAAGGAACTCACAATCGAGCTATTCATTTTCATTTCAATGGACCATGACTTCTAGATAGTAATGTTCCTAAGTTAAGGAATATACCATGATTATTATCATTGAAATATGAATCTTTGTCTGAAATCCTTTAAAACTATTTTTGCTTCAAGGTATATTTTTGTGATTTTCTTTCCCTGCCCTCCACTACAAACTACTGAATGGAAGAGTTGTTCTGCCTTCCTTCATACAGGAAAAGTTTTCTAGTCTCTCTTAGTAGAATCTGGTAGACAAGATGACCCTGAAAAGAATAATATGCTCAAGGGATATTTGATGGAAGAAGTGTGGCAACATTAACTGAATTTCTCATTGCAGAGTTGAGACCTAATACTCAGCAGAGGAATTGTTTTTACCAGAAGACAATGGCAAGCCTATAATATTAAAATTGAGTATCTCTGTGTGCACATGTGCCCTGATGACACTTCCACATTTGACCTGGAGATCTGTGGAACCTGGCATGCCACTTTTTACAAATTCTCTCCTGGTCACATGTAATGTCTCGGCTTGTGTGGTTCTGTAAACTATGGGAGCTGATAGTTCATGATACTGTCAGGATGCTGGGGGCAGTTTTTTACTCTTAGTCTCTTTGCTGTCCTATTTGGTGAAATGTTTTATATTTGAAATAATGTTTACTCTTTTTGCCCCTTAAATGAAAACCTCTTGGTAGTGGGTCCTGAAAGGTGGTTTTGAGTAGGTAATGACCATCAGAGTGCTTAACACATTTCCTTTTTATTTTTCAGCTGACAATGATTTAGCGCCTTAAATAGCAGTTATTTGAAGAATATAATTGGCTGTTTTTCTCTTATTCATATCACTTCAATTTATTGATATTGATCTTATGAAAGATGTATTTTGTTCTTTTTCTTTTGTTTTTACATCAGAATCATCTATTTCAGTGATAGCCTCACTTGTTGATCTTCCCTTGCTAGTGACTCTGTGTGTGTGTGTTTCTGCAAATCTAGTGCACACACATGTAGGGGGACAGTAAATTGGGATTTGGGGCCATTTAGTTGCCAAAAGAAATTTCATGGGATTTAGAAAATGGAAATTCCAAGCCCAAATAAGATAGTTATCTTGGTCTAAGACTTGTGTTCCATTAAAGGCAAAGATTTAATTTGCTTGGGGCCCTTCTGCCTCACTTTTTTTTCCTTGGAACTCAAAAGATGACTTGAAGTCCTGTAACTTTAAAGAGATCACTAGAATAGCTCCACAGGAAGTAGAGGACCCCACAATTATGGAACATCCGAAACGGGTATTTCCAGGCATTCCTATGCTCTGGTAACAGGTGCCGCTCCATATGACCAAGGTACACGTGCTTCTGCTATACATATCTCTTTGTATAAATTCTCTGGCCACTGTTGTTCCTGGTAGGTTTTTCCTCCATGATCTATTACAGTGTGCACTTTTACTGGTGGTACATTAAATATAATAAATGGAGATCAAGGGTGGTGTGGGATTCTTGTGTTGTCGTTTGTGTCCTGTGGTTGGCTGGTAAAAAGCCATCATAGCAGATTCTGAATTATCATTTTTTGAGTGTTGACCCTGAGATTTATTGGACCCTAGGATAGGTCTTTTGTATTCTGTTTTGAGTGTGGTGTCCTAGGGGCTATATAAGGAATTTAAGAAGTGAATCACTTCCTAATGTATTTATATGAATCATGATTTTCCCCTGAAATATCTGCTACTTCAGGAATATTGTTATTCTTATTGAATTCCATAGGTCATTGTCCTAATTCTGCTTTTTCTTGTTTATATATCTAGACCAACCTCCTATCAGAGAAGTTCCTTTTTTTCTTGGTGCTTTCTGCTTTCCTAGTGAAGCCATCTCCCATGGAACAGAGCCATACTGAAGGTCATTGTGAGTGGTCAAGCCTTCAGCATGTGTCTGCCACCACCTTTTTATGAGAGGAGGTAAGAGTTTTTCTTTATTAGTTCTCTAGGATTCCAGTTAGTCATTTGAGGCAATTACATTACCAGACGACACTGGCAATCATGCAGCAGAAGAGTGGAGCTGCCCAGGATCCATGTATGCACTAGTGACACATCTTACCACATTTGGTCTGAACATAAGTATTCCTGGGATATATTTCTTTGTTCACATTATTATTTCTTCTATGTCCTGCCTTTATGTGTACAGAACTAAGGCCTTCCCACCTTTTCTTACTTCATTTATGACTTTGATTATGCATTTCATTTTTAATTATATTTTAATTAGCTGTATGTGATTTCTCCATGTGTCCTTCTCTGCAGGAGATGATGCCTCATGTACCTATGGAGATGGTGGCTATAGCAGTTTTTATTGCTATTTTTTGCTATGCTAATTGATTAAATGTCCTTTGTTTGAACTAATGAGGGTCCTCTGGCTAGTGAAGCTAAAACCATTAGTGGGATCTTCTGCTTTTAGTGTGCTTACAAGTATGATACACACATGTGAATACATATAAATGTATGCATGTAGACGCGTGCTTGAGGTTTATGTCTAGAAGCTGCATCTCTTGAGTCACAACATATGAATCTTTTCACTCATTTTCTTGCATGATTCCTAGTTGTTTTCTTGAATGGCTGAACTGACTCACGGCTACTCCTTTGGTATATTCCTTTCCCTTTTACCCCAATCATCTCCTCTCATATTGTCTATTTCTATCTTTAATTATTTTTGCCACTTAGAAATTTCAGTTCATAACTGTCAGAGTTCTTTTAATTTATTTTTACTCTTACTATTATTGAGTCTAGCAATTTTTCCTAAGCTCACTTAAGCAGAAAACTCTAGTGTAGAGTCAGTCAGTCAACCTTCTTAAGTGGCCACTATGTGCCACATACTGTGGGGATACAAAGAAAGGCAGTCCATTCTGTGTTCTCAAGGGAGACAACATGCAGATAACCACGTACAGACAAGGTAGACAGAAGGAAGGTACTAATGTCATGGGGATTGAGAAGGGCTTCTTGCAAAAGGTCATACCTCAGCTAAGATCTGAAGGAAGCACAGAGAAGAAAAGCGAGTTGAACATATTTACACAGCTAGAACAGATCAGGATGAACGGCACAAAACCAGATATACAAACTCTAAGGCTAGGGCTAATTTTCATTACAGTACAGCTATCTTCCTCAAGGCCTATACACATGTTAAAAAAAACAAAAAACATCAGATTTTGGCAAAACCAGAATTTACACAAAAAACAGGTCCCCATGCTACTGGGAAATAACCATAATAGTTTATAATAAAAGCAGAAATGGGGTGGTGGGGTATAGTGCTCATGCCTCATTACCTTTCCTTATTTTATATATAGCCTTGATTCACTTGCATGCCATTTTGGTTAGGATTCTGGCAATGAGGTAGACTAAGAAGTAGATAGAACAGGCAAAGAATTACTAACCCCAAGACAAATTTGCCTGGGGCTGGCTTTTGCATTCAGTACCAGAAACAAACAGTCCAAATGATGCACTTATCTTTACAAGAGGACATTCTGAGGAGCTAGGTAGTAAAGGGGCTTTTATCATGCCTTTATCCATCAAAGGCTTTCTGGTCACCATACTTTGGGAAGTACATGGGAAGTACAAGGGCTAGAAGGGGGCTTTAAAAAAAGATAAACATGTATAGACACTGTGAATAAGTGTATTAGCTTGAATATAGTATTAAACTGGGTTTTTTAAAGATGCTTGCAAAAAAAAAACTAAACCAAAACAACACACACACACACACACACACAAACCAGAAGAATTCCTTGATGGAAAACTAAGACGTGATACCTATCAGAGAGATGATGTCACTGGAAGATAGGTAGATATACATACATACTTAGGTGCATACACATCACCATAGACGCATGTATAACATATGTTCCCAGCATGTATCTATTCTTCCACGGTATGTGGCTTTCGGTGTGCCCCTTCTGTGGATGATCTATGATCATATTCTATCTCTCCTTCTCTTTCCTCTTCCCTACTACTATTGATGTATTAAGTGGTCAGACAGTATTCCCCTTGGACATTTGAAGAACTAGGAGCATATTTTAATATTGCTTTTTTGGCTGTGCTGTGGGATTGTTAAGTGCCTTTTTAAAAATAATACATGTTGTGGTTCTGATTCTTTGCTGATGCAAAGAGTGATGGGAATCTGAGAGGGATTTTCTGAGCAATTATGTATGAGGCAAGGTAACTTCCGTACGAACACATACAAAATATTCAATTATTGGATGCACTGCCATTTGTAGTCAAGTAGTTCATGATTTAAGGCCAGGAATGCCTTGTGATTTCAGGTACAGAGTATGAATATTCTTAAATGTAACCTCTGTAGCACCTCCTCCCCTTTCACTCAACTTTTTCCTAAGGGGAAGAAAATGTTTTTTGATTATCATTTATCTCAAGACTGGGACATATTCAAACTCTGTCTACCTTTCAGCACTGTATTACTTAATATTAACACTGAGTATTTGAGTCTTGGTTCTGTTTACTTTTCTCTTTATGCAAAATTTTCTCTGCTTATCTAAATTTCTAACATCCAGTATTTCTTAACATTTTACAATTTTATTTTTCAAATTGCACATAAAAACGATTTTTAACTTTTTTTTGAAATTTTGAGTTTCACTTTATCTCCAATGCTCCTTCCCTTCCCCCATCATAGAGAAGGCAAGAAATTTGATTTAGATTATACATCTAAGTCATAAAATATCTCCATATTGGTCATGTTGTGAGAGAAAACACAGACCAAAAAAAAAAAGCTAAGGAAAATAAAGAAAATTTTGAAGTATGCTTCTGTCTATATTCAGAATCTATGAGGATTTTTTTTTGTCTCTGGAGGTGGATAGCACTTTTCCTCATAAGTCTATCAGAATTGTTTTGAATCATTGTATTGCTGAGAATAGCTAAGTCATCTGCATTTTATCATCATACAGTACTGAAGAAACTGTACAGTGTTCTCCTGGTTTTGAAAACATCACATAAATCTTTCCAAATTTTTCTTTATTTTTGGTCTGGAATTCTTTTTTAAAAGTTTTTTTAATTTTAATTTTTAGTTTTTTTGCTTTTTGGAAGGCAGTTGGGGTTAAGTGACTTGCCCAAGGTCACACAGCTAGTTTTTGTGTTAAGTATCTGAGGCCAGATTTGAAATCAGGTCCTCCTGACTCCAGAGTGCCACCCCTCTTTTTTTAATTAATTGATTTGTTTATTTACTTTTAGTTTACAAGGTTCAGTTCCACAATCCCTTGAGTTTCAAATTTTCTTCCCTCCTTCTCCTCCCCCCACCCATGGCGGCATGGAATCAAGTATAAGATCTGCAGATACAAGTATCTTGCTCATCATTTCTTATAGAATAATAGTATTCTATCACAATCATATACTACAACATGTTCAGCCATTCCCCAACAAATGGACATCCCTTCAATTTCGAATTCTTTGGCACCACAAAAAGAGCTGCTATAAATATTTTATACATACAGTATAGGTCATTTTCCTTTGCTCTATTTGGGATACAGACCTAGTACTGCTATTGTTAGGTGAAGAGGTATGCACAGTGAAAAGTCCTTTGAGGATAGTTCCAAATTGCTCTCTAGACTGAATCAGTTCACAACTCCACCAACAGTGCATTAGTGTTCCAATTTTTCCACATCCTCTCCAAAATTTATCATCTTCCTTTTCTGTCATATTAGCTAATCTGAGAGGTGTGAGGTAGTACCTTTGAATAGTTTTAATTTTCATTTCTCTGACAGTAATTTAGAGCATTTTTTCATATGCCAGTATATAACTTTAATTTCTTCATCTGAAAACTGCCTGTTCATATTATTTGACCACTTATCACTTGGGTAATGACTTATATTCTTATAAACCTGATTCAGTTTTCTATATATTTGAGAAATGAGGTCTTTCTCAGAGAAATTCGCTATTAACATTTTTTCACAATTATGGCTACTATTTTCCTCCATCCTATTTTCCCCACATTTATCTTTCTCACTCTCCTTTCACCCTGCCCCTCCTCAAAAGTGGTTTGCTTCTGACCACCACTGCCTCCTCAATGCGCCCTCCCTTCTAACAGCCACCCTCCTCTTATTTACTTTCCTATAGAGTAAAACAGTCATCATTTCTTAAGGGATGGTAATTTTCCTTAATTCATATAAGCACAGTTTCTTTGGAGGACGTCAGCAGTCTGTATATGTATAAACCAAAATGCTTGCTTTCTCAATGAGGGGAAGGGAAGGCTAGAGAGAGAAGATTTGAACGGAAGCCTGCTTTATTTCCAGTATTTTTCTACCATCAGAAGGACTGGCAGAAATATTGTTTTATATATTAGATCTTTCCCACTGTCTATAATTTCTTCGGGGACTATAACTAATAGTAACAATATTCCTGACTCCAATTGATTGACTCAGTTTAATGACTTGACAAATTTTTTACTGCTTCTCAGAAGGGCAGGACCAATTCACTGGTACACCTTTGGGTGCTTATCTTTCAATTGTTCTCTTCACATCGACTGTTTCCTTTACTCTATTGCCATTTAGAAATGTCACCCACAATCTTATGAGTTGTTTTAATTTACCTTCCTTTTACTAGTAGGGATTTGGAACAAACATTTTTATGGCAGTTAAGAAATTTTAGCATTGAAATAATTGATTACTTGTTCTGGTTTACGTAGCTATTAAGAATCAGATCCAAGGAAGAATGACTGTCTGTTGCTTTCCTGCCCATGCTGGGAGCTGTGGAGCAAAGGAGGTGTTATCTTGCTCTTGTTCAGAAAAGATTTTCTAGTCCCCTTTCCTTAGCAGATGTGATATAAGAATACCAATAGGTGACTGTGAAGAGAGGATGCTCATAAAGGTTTACTAAAAAGAATCAATCCAAAGATGGAGTTGCGATACCCTGCCTATTGTCTGCCAGGCCTGAGGACGATGCTGAGTAACATAGTAGTAATGTTTATGCTGCCCTTATGAAGGGAAAGTGTTATAAGCACCACAGTTTTATCAAGAGAAGCCAGCAATACCAGAAGGTCAGCCAGAAAAGAGGAATGAAGAAGCTCAATGACAATAGGAACCAGATGATCATGAGATAAGCAGAATCCATTACCATAGTTCTGTGTTGTGATGCACGGCAGAGATGAGGTCACTAGAGGCTAGCAGAAAATCCACAGTAGTGTAAATAAGCTGCCTCGGGTATCCATTTGTTTTGGTAATGTGTACCCTCAAATGTGACCTAGACATGGATATTGCCAGTGTATTGAACACAATTTCTAGCTATATGTATGTCCTCTGTCCCCAGTTACAAATTGTTGTTGTTGTTGTTGTGTTTGTCTTTTGTTTCTAAAGAGGACCATGGCATCAAGAAAATGATGACATGACTTGCAGCTGACTTTGATTTGAGTGAGGGAGGGCTGTGCAAGGTCTTCAACCTTACTTTCTCCTCCAGAGCCATTTGGGTCCAGTGGCCAGGTATTCACCAGGATGACTGGAGATAACCAAGGAGGCAATGGGAGACCCTGGGCCCTTTAGGCTAAGGTCTTTTCAGGTTCTCACTTTGATTGAGATAATACCCATTTGATGAATAGGCCAATTTAAGACATGAGTCAAAGGATGGACCCTTTAATTAGAAAGAAAGAAAAATAAAGGTGGGAGAGGAAGAACCTCAGGGTTGCTGTTCCAAAGAGAAACAATTTGCCAATGACATTCACTCTAAGCCCAGAGGGCCCAAAATACAGCCATTAATTGAAAGCTGGACAGAGCCTCTATGAGCTTCAGAGTGATCTGGGTTTAAAGTTTTTTGGAAGAGACCAGACCTCTCTTCTCCTTTGGTGTCCTCTCCTGTCCTTTGGTTTCCTCTCCTCTGGTCTGGTCTTATCATCTCTGTTGTGATCTCAACTCTTCCCATTTCTTCTTTTCCCCTCCAGTCCAGACCAGAGGAAAGGAGGATTAGGGGAAGGGAGAAGAGAAGGGAGGGGAACAGAGAATAGACCAGATCAGAAGAGAGGAGACCAAAGGATAGGAGTGGACCCCAGAGGGGAGGAGAAGAGACCAAACCAGAGGAAAGGAGGGGAGACCAAAGGAGATGACACCAGAAGAGACACCAAAGAGAACACACATTTAGAATATATACATTTAAGTATACATTTAGAGTGTGTTGTAGGATATGGCATAAGATATTGGTCCATTTTTTTCTGAAATCTTATCCAATTTTCCCTGAAGTTTTTTTTTAAATCAAAAAACAAGTTTTTTCTAGGTATTTTGTGTTCTAGTAGCACTGAGCTATTGAGTTACATTGGTTCTGATTCTCCTTTGTTTAAACTGTTTCATTGATCTATCTTTTTCTGTCTCTGTGTCTGTTTCTCTCTACCAATACCAGATGGTTTTGTTGATTGCTGCTTTAGTTTCAGGTCTGGAAGTGGTATTCTCCCATTACCTCTAATTCTTTTCATCATTTTCCTTGATAGACTAGATCTTTTTTTGTTCCATATTAATTTTTTATTATTTTATAGAGTTATATTGAGCATCCCCTTAGTAATTCAACTGGCATAGTATTAAAAGTGTAAATTAACTTTGGTTTTGTTTTCATTTTTATTAAATGACTCCGCCTATCCATGAGCATTGAACATTACTGCAGCTTTTAAAATTTTCTTCATTTTTTTTTAAGGCACCTTCGGCAATTGAAACTATTTAAGTCTCTGGTGTGCTTTAGTATGTCAATCCACAGATATTTTGTTCATTTTGGAGTTATTTAGAATGGGATTTCAGTTTCTAATATTGCTACTTTTGCTTTGTTACTATCATATAGAAATACTGTTTATTTCTGAGGATTTATTTTGTAGCCTACAACTTTGATTAAGCTATTGATTGTCTCAATTAGGATATTTGATGATTGCCTACGATTTTCCAGGTAAACCATTATATCATCAAGCAGTTGGGATAGTTTTTATCTCCTCTTTACCTATCTTTATGCCTTTAATTTCTTTCTCTTGTCTTATTGCTATTACTAGCATTTCCTGAACTAGATCAAATAACAGGAGGCATCCTTGCTTTACTCCCATGTTTACTGGATGTTTTAAAATTATTATTTATTTTTAACATTTAAAGAAAAATCTGAGCTCCAAATTCTCTTGTT
>JAQQSW010015311.1:0-11914 GCA_028646575.1 Pseudocheirus occidentalis | reverse complement strand
CCAAATAACCAATTTATAACCCAAGACAATCTACCTCATTTAATTACAATAATGTGTCTAAAACTATAGGAGGATGAGCTAAGTCAACTATTCTGGGGAAGCTGATTGCTCACCCACTTGAGGTAAATGAACATTTCTGGGCTACCAGATTCCATGTATTTATTTACAAATGGTGTCTTGGGACCATTGGAGAATCAGTTCATTTAACATGGGCAAGCAATTTGAATCCCAAGAACAAATTACTCATCCATGTACTTATTGGGAGATGCCAACTCAAAAGTGGTTTGGATCTTCCCCTAGTTCCGTTTTGAAGGGCATAGGAACATGGGAGACAAAGGAATCAAAATGGAAAGTAGTGGGGTTTTCTGTATCTCTTTACAATGTCTTTAGCCTGTGCAATTCTCCCGAGGAAAGTCTACCCATCCTTAAATTTATAGTAGAATGAAGCATATTAATGAAATCTGACAATTTCTGTGCAAGATAATGGAGAAAAAGCTCAGCTCAGCATTATCTGTTATACCCTTATAAACCCTGTTATACCCCCGCTTATCTGTCAAACCCTTATCTGTTGAATTTAACCCAGCAAGCATTTATTAAACTCTTACGATATACTCAGCACTGAGTTAGGCTTTTGTGGTGGTTGTTCATCCTCTGTTCTCAAAGCTGACAAATGACATCATGAAAGAAATATTTTTTTTTTGGAGGATGGAAGGCAATTGGAGTTAAGAGACTTCCCCAAGGTCACACAGCTAGTGTGTCAAGTGTCTGAGGTAAGATTTGAACTCAGGTCCTCCTGACTCCAGGGTCTATTCTCTGGGCCACCTAGCTGCCCCATTAAAGAGATATCTTGACTTGCTCAAGAACTGGATTTAAGGTAAGACAGAGCTTCCCTAGGCACTATGAATACAAAGGAAGAATAAAAATAAAATCCTCTGCCCTCAAGGAGTTTATAGTCTACATAGCTAAGTAGACTGTGAGATAATTTTTGAGAAGGGAGATATCACTACCAGCCGCTGGAATCAGAAATGGCTTCCAATAGATGACAACAACTTGGTGGAGCTCTACAGGAAGGTAGGAGTTGTAATAAGTGAAGAAGAGAGGGGAGAACATTCTAAGTACGTCCAGTAGTCTGAACTGCTGATAGAACTATGGGAAGTATGTCCCAGTGAGGCTCTCTCATGTGAAAACATTTAAGCCAGAAAGTCAAAAGAATACATGGAAAGCCATCTGTCAGTCACATAAAAATCATTCAATTATTATGAAATTAGTCTTCCTCTTGTTAATGTCTTTGGACTTCTCTTTATATATATATACTACTTTAATTTATGCTATAGTTATCTGTGCAAGATAAGTAAACGTCTTATCTTCCCCTACGATACTATATACCAGACGTATTAGAGACCAGTCATGACAATCAACACCATTTTTTTTATTATTTCACTGTAACTTCTCCTATCTGAACAAATATACTTTGAATATAAGTATTTGCAAGCAGATATTATTATTTTACTTTGTAATAAAAATGTTTTATTCTATCATCTCTATTTTCTTTACCTTATGGATTAAAAAAAAATGTACCGTGTCACTTTACACAGCTTAGTCCCTCAAGTTATTCTTAAAATCTAATCCTGAGTGGAGTTGAAGTCTTATTTCACTTGGCCTAGTGGAAGGTCTTATAAATTAGAAGACACTTAGAAATGTTGAATTAAATGCCACAAAGTCACCTTTCTGGGTATCATCACACAGCAGGAAAACCTGAAAAATCCCAATGGAAGGTTCAAAACTTCTGATGCCAAACTAGATTGCCATCAAATAGGCACCCCACATGTCAGCGTGGTTTAAAATAAAGCTATAACTCTCTTGAATTCAGAGCTGGGAATATGTTCATAGTTTCTGACAGGCAATGGAAGTGACAGTCACCTCTATTAGTTTGAATAATGTTTATCTCATGTCACATTGTCAGCCATTTCAAGAAGTGTAAAATACCTTCTTGTCTCCAGTCCAATAGATATTGAACATGGGAGGTTCACTTTTTCCTCACATGCCACCCCCCATCTCCATTTAACACCTGCCTTTCTCTCAAGACCAAGACCAAGTCCTGTGTCCTCTGTGATGCATCTATCACCAACCCAAGCCATTATGATCTCTCCTTGGAGAGCCACCATAATGAAAGCAAGATTTGGAGTCAGGGAGACCCGGTCTCCAATACCAGGTTCACATTTACTTAACATGAGCAAATCAAACTCTGACCTTCAATTAATCATCTGTAAAATGACAAGAAAAATGTGCAGAACCTATTTTGCAGGGTGATCCTGAGATAAAAGGCAATGCATTTAAGGTATCTGACAAACCTTCAAGTGCTCTATAAATTGCCAGCCATTATTATTTCCTCCGAATTTCTGCCGGTACCATTTACTTAACACATCACAGAACTTAAATTTTTAAGAGGGGAAGGGAGCCCAGACCTGTACTTTCATTAGTGGGGGGAATTCCAAATGAGGAAACTCAAAATGCAACACAACTGCTCTGCTGCTCCTACTTCTAGAACAGGTATCCTCATGTCACGTCACCTTTTTCTGTGTCACAGACCTGCCCCAGACCTGCTCCCCCCAAACCCCTGGCAGTCACCTAATGAAGCTAGGAACCCCTTGCTCAGAACTGATTTTAAGTAATTGTAGGAAATACTCAATTTCAGTGCGAGATTAGAAAAAATAAGATTTTATGCATCCTTACTCTGAAATTTATACACAGATCCCTTGGGGGTAGAATAGAGATCCATCAGTCCCATGTTAAGGAGGTTGTTTTAGAAAGTCATCAAGAGCAGCAGTGTTAAACTCAAAGAGAAACTAGGGCCCCTAAACAATACGTTAAAAATCCCTATATATTGACTTAGAAAACCACATATTAACATTATTTATGTTCTGTTGTATTTTCATTTATTTTGTTAACTATTTCCCAACTGTACTTTTTTTTTGGAGGGGGAAGGCCAGGCAATTGGGGTTAAGTGACTTGCCCAAGGTCACATTGTGACAAGTGTCTGAGGCTGGATTTCAACTTGGGTCTTCTTGACTCCAGGACCAGTACTCTATTCACTGTGCCACCTCACTGCCCCTCCCAACTGTATTTTAATTTGTTTATGATAATATTTGGGAGTGTAGCCCTCCCATGACACCTCTGATCTAGGGTAATGAAAAATTAAGTGACTCACCCAGGGTCATATGGCCCAAATGTGTCAATAGTCAGATTCAACCTAAGTCATCCTGACTTCTCACTTATCACATCCTGCCTTGAATTATTATATTTTTTTGACATATGTTCTGTCTCTCTAAATAGAACAGAAGCTTGTTGAAGCCAGGGACCATGGCTCATACCTCCCCGAATCTACTAAAGGATCTAACACAATGTCCTCCACCTAGTAATCACTTAATAAATTAATTTATTGATTAGTTCTTCTTTCTGGGATTATAATGGATGAACAATTGTTCCTGAGCGACTGCTGTATGTATTTGGTTTAGGGGAGGGGATCATGTTAAGCCCTAGGTGATCATTAGTAAAGCAGAATTTATTGTCACAAGGGAGAAATTCTAAAGTATCAATTCAGAGCCAGTAATTGAGAGCTCAACCTCTGTGGTAGGTAGCTAGTATTCCTTCTTCAGCCCAGCAGCACAAACAAAACACTCACTGCTCAGCAGATGGCTATTTGTCCCACCTTTGCCTGCATTCCTGATTCTCTCCAACTCGGGAGATTCCCTTTAGTCCCTGCAGCAAGGCAGCTCCTGCCAACAACTTCACCAATGTCTCCTCTCAGTGTCCTGGGCTGCCCCAGACAGTCTGGTGGCAGAGCTAAGCCAAGGCTAGATGCAGAAAGCTTTGGCAACCTATCCCTTCTTCTTCTCAGTCTTTTCTTCAGCAAATATCTTTGAGGCTTCTATTATGAGAAAGACACCCTGCTAACTGATGAGAATACAAAGATGAAAAATGATGCAGCCCCTACCCTCAAAAAGTTTGCATTCCAAAAGAAGGAAAAAGGAGGAAGAAGAGAAATATAAGGAAAGAGGCAAGCAAAGGTGAGATCAGCACAAAATGTTATCAGAAAAGTGAAAGGAGAGGGAGAGAGGGAAAAGGAGAGAGAGAGAGAGAGAGAGAGAGAGAGAGAGAGAGAGAGAGAGAGAGAGAGAGAGAGAGAGAGAGAGAGAGAGACAAAGAAACAGAGAATCCTGAGGGCATTAGAGAAGGCTCTCTAGGGCTGATTTAGCACCAGACCAGAGCCTACAGGGAAGTGAAGGACTTAGAGAGGTTGGGATGAAGAGGAAGCACATTCCAGACAAGGGAGTTAACTACTGATAATTCATTTACTCCCTTGGCTTCTCCGATTATATATCAGTGCCGTTAGACTAGAAATCCCAAGCAATGCTGATCCCCTGTCACTACCCCCCTTTAGATTCAGTCAGAACCCAACAAAAACAACACTAATTTTTTTTTTAAGAGAATCTCTCTATTTTCAGCCAAATGCTCACCAAGCTTAATTCTGGTGAAATAAGCAATATAATGGCTAGAGTGCTGGACTTGGAGTCAGGAGGACAGATTTGAATCCCACTTCAGTTTCCCTATCTGTAAAATAAAAGTAATATAGCACCTACTTCACAAGGCTTTGAGATTCACAAGAACTGGTGCATTTAAAGGGCCAGCAAAGCACTTTAAAATACAATATAAATGTGAGTATATTATTACTGATATGAATTTCTTCTAATTCCCCTTGAAGATGTGTAGGGTCTTTAGGACTTCTTTAATTTCAGATCCTTGGAACAAAAAGTATCTATGTACATCACAGCGGAATCAAACAAGATTCCTTTAACTAATGAATATTCCCATTCTAGTAATAATAAAAATATAAAAGCTGATACCACCAACTGCTGTCACACATATTATCTTATTTGACTCTTAATATATCCCTTGTAAGATAGGTTTTTTTAGGTATTAGTATCCCAGTTGTATAGAAGAGAAAACTTAGACTTGGAAAGCTTGTTACCACTTGCCCATAGCCCTACAGCTTGTAAGCATCAAAGGCAGGGATCAAACTTAGGTCTTCATATCACAGTCCTTGTTGGGGAGCCTCAAAAGCTCATCATCAATATCTTCAAAAGTCTTGGAAGGCAGATAAATACTCAGAATTAGTCCCAGTTTTTAAAAGGAAGAAAGCAAGGCTAGAAATCAAGAGAGGTTAACAGAACTCTGTGAGCAGTCAAGGCAAACAAGTCTTTTGCCTTGGGACCATTCTTTATAACCTTAAAGGATAAAGTGTAGGGTCCTCATTGAATGCTATTCTCTTCAAAGTTCCACCAAAGTAATAGTAGATGCTTTAAGGAGGATAATTCAGTCTTTCAATCCATCAGGGACCATTTATGGCCTAAATGAAATCACGCCGCCCTCCCCACCCCACAACCCCCACCTTTTCCCAATTATATCCCCATTTTCTTTCATCAGTTCACCCAGAAGCCATTTATAAAGTGCCTACTTGGCAAAGCATTGTCCTAGCTGCCTATAGAAATACAGGACTGAGTAGTTAAAGTATGGTCCCTGCCCTCATTGGTAGAGGATCCCAGAACTAAGCCTTCAACCATCCTGATGGAAAGAAGGCCAGACCACTCCAGGTCTATACATGCTAATTAAGACTCATTGTGCCATAAGTGGTGATGCTCTTTTATTGGGAATTCAGTCAACTCCCTCAGAGAGAGATCCAGAATTATTTTCCTCCAGTCTTTTTATCTTTTCTCCTCTCATATAGTCCCTTTATCTTCCTTGATTCCTAGTGCCTATCTCTTGTCTGTAACATCTAGCAGGCAAAAAATGTTAATGCCCTTATTCTACATGGCACGTAATCTCCAAATGGCCCCTTGCTGTTCCCCATGACGCCATTTTCTGAAGAGAAACCCTACCCTATTGATTAAGTCAATGCAGAAACCACTGTTGGATTACCTTTTCTCAGTTGTGTTAGAGGCCAGTATGAGGTCTCCTCCCTTACAGATGCTGTGTTGTTTCAGTCATGTCTAAGTCTTACGGACCCCATTTTGGGGTATTCTTGGCAAAGATACTGGAGTGGTTTGCCATTTCCTTCCCCAGTTTATTTTACAGAAGAAGAAAATAAAGCAAACAGGGTTAAGTGATTTGCCCAGAATCACAGAGCCACTAGATTTCTGAGGCCCCATTTGAACTCTTGAAGACTCATGTCCTACTCCAAACCCAGTGCTCTATTCACTGTGTGACCTAGCTGGCTTTCTTCTGTTATGGGAGGGGACCTAATGACCCCTAAGGTTCTTCCAGGTTTTGGGCCCTATAGCCCTGGGGACCTGAAAAGAGAAAGGGGAAATTTTCACTTGAGAGTATAAAGCTAAATAAGGTGGATTCTACCCTTCTGAAAGGGGAAAGTGGGCTAGCCTGGCAAAAAACATTGCCAGGGTTCCAATATGCTTACATGCAAAGGACAATTCTTATCTATTCTCCCTGGAGGTTAGTGCTGTGAGTTTGGGGTGTGCGCTCCGGGTTTGGAACACACATTTATTATTTTTTTTAAATCCAAAAGAAAAATCTTTTTAAAAACCCACAAAAATTATTAAAAGTCCACAACTCCCCTGCCAGAGACTTTTATTTTCTTTTTCCTCTTTTATAAAACGTCCCAATGAAGTAGCAAAAGGCAATTATATGAGTCCTCACTAATTTAACCACTTCTCTGTCCACACTGCAAGTGTCATGAGAACTTTCCCTGTGGCAACCACTGAACACTGGAACCTAGAAGCTGAGGAAAATTGAAGGTAGGGCATTGGGAGGCTGGATAGATATTCTCTCTCTCTCCTCTCCAATGCCCAGGAAACTATTCCTATTGCCGCCATGAGCTTAAAGGGAAGAATCTAGCTACATATAGACCAGTAGCTTACCTGCTAAATATCTATGTTCCAATGATCTTACCAGATGCCAAGGAGGTATAAATCTGATAGGGAAAGCTAGCTAAGGACTTTTACATTGGATAAAAGTGTTTGGGGACTCCAGGAATATACAGGAGAGGTAAATGGCTTTGGATTGAGTGTCCAAATGATAGGTGAGGTTGGAATAGATGAATGGGAATGACTAGGTTGGACCTTAGTCAGTCTTTCTCCCTCCCTTTCTCCCTCAATAACTCTCTGTAGTCATCAAAATGTGTACTGTGGATAAAACAAAACCCTTCTCTTTTTCCCTGGCTTCTAAGCACTCTTCCTCTGGAATTCTATAAGATTAGTTCGATATCCAACTGGAGTATTATACTCTTATACTCATATTCTTCAAATGCCAAAGTCCAAGAAAGTCATTAGGCAAACACTTTCATTCAGTATTAGAAACATTTTGACAGGCGTACCTTAATATTATTCACCCCAGATTCATTGGTACAATTCTGACCAATGTTCTTAAAAGGGCTTGGGGAAAGCACTGGGGACAAGGGGGATACTAATGAATGCGTACTAGCGATTTTCAATGCACTCTGGTCATTTAGAAGCAAAACATTTCCCAGCTTCAGAAAGGTCATTTACAAAAGCATCGGGAGGTTTCTTCCCACCTCCCATTCCTGAGCACAGAGGAGATCAAAAATTCATCTATATGCATTTGAAATGCTATTCTGATCTGATATTTGCATACAAATATCAAAACAACTTTTACGGAGTACAACAGTCCCTTCCTTCCTGTGATGCTACTGCCTCCTTTTATTTAAGCCTTCCCAGAACCCTCACATCAAAAGCAGCTTCAGGAACTCCACTGATGTCACCCATCTCTCTTTCCTCTTCATCATAGGTCCCACACTCCTAAATGGCAGCTGCTGGGGGTGGGGGGGAGGAAGGATAGGCTTCCTCAGTTGTACTTTTTCTGTCTTTTGTGTGCATTTAACATTTCACAGTATCATGGGATTTTCTAGAGCTGGAAGATGCCATTTAATCTACATTTACCACCAGCTCCCTGTCAATCAATGGAATATTTGGAAAACAGTGAAAAATGCATCCTCTCAGGCTCTTTACCACACCACACCCTGACAGACAGAATGTTCTAGAAGCACACACTGGATGCTGAGGAATTCACTATTAATGGTAATATGTACAGATGGACCTGGCAGCCAAGGCCCCGGCACTGAGGAAGCAGATTTAGGGGAAATCTTTCAAGATCCCTGCCTGACATCAGAGTGGGGGGAGCAGGCAGGAATGTAAGTCAGAAAGGATGTAGGGATATGTCGTGGATAACCAGGAGATGGTGTTTTCTCAGTTCTAGTGGCAGCCCAAGAAATCTGCAAGAAGCTAAGGTAATAATACTTTCATAATAATATGTAATATTATTAGTAATTAGTAGTAACGTTCATACAACACTTACTACATGCCCAACACTTTACGGTCATTATCTCATTTCATTAGCACAACAACACAGCAAGATAGATGCTATTATTGATCCCATTTTACAGATGAGAAAATTGAGGCAAACCGGTTAAATGACTTGCCCAGGGTCACACCCCTATTAAAAGAGTTTGATACCAAATTTGAACTCAGGTCTTCCTAACTTTAGGCCCATGCTCTCTATTAACTGTGCCACCTCCCTGAGTCCTCAGAGAACCTCTTAAGGACAGAATGCACGGCTCATGGTCCTCTTTGAGTGGTCTTCTCATGCAGTCATTCTACTACCCTTCCACATAGCTCCTCTCCTTGGAGCTTTACTTGGGGGTAGGGAAAGAAGTCACTTCAAAATGATCCCCAAAGAGAATTCAAGCACAGATGAAAACATGGCTTATACACAACGCATAAGAGGAATGAAGCAGTAAAAAGACAGATGGATAAATAACGGAGGAGGATCATATAAAGAACAGAGAAAGGGCTTCAGAGACCAGAGACCCGCCTCAGACACACACTGGCATGACTACAAACAAGTCATTTAACCTCTCCCTGCCCCTGGCAAGGGCAGCTAGGTGCCACAGCGGATAGAGTTCTGGTCCTAGAGACAAGAAGACTCTTCTTCCTGAGGTCAAATCCTGAGCCTCAAACGCTTACCAGCTGTGTGACACTGGGCAAGTCACTTCACCCTGTTTGCCTCAGTTTACTTATCTGTAAAATGAACTAGAGAAGCAAATGGCAAACCATGCCAGTCTTTGCCAAGAAAACCCCAAATGGGTGGTGAAGGACTGAAACTACTGAAAAACAATAAAAGCCCCAGGCAATTCCCTAAGAGTGCAAATTGTTGAGCAGGTCCTGATCTATTTTGGTGGAGAGAGTACCCACACCAAAGAGATCAAAGAAATCATAGGTCTATTCTAAATAAAAGAAGAAATAAGAAGAAAAGACTATAAATTGCTTTCTCTCCTGGAATAGGGTAAGTGAATCAAGCAAAGGTATTCAGGGAATGCTTAGGAAAGGGAAGAAAGGGATTCATTAGAAATATAGCAATGCTCAAACAAAGCCAAAGAAAGGACATCAAGATAGGACATCCCTTTAATAAAGATACACACTAGGAATTCATTTCACAAGCCTAAAAAGCATACACTCAACAACCAAAAAGAATCACCTTAGGTAAAACTGGCTTGTGGCATTTCCCCAGCTCTCCACAGAACGAACTTGCCTGCAGCGACCACTTAGAATGCAAATTGAACATAGAGTCTTTCACACTAACTACCCAGCAAAAGCCTTTTGGCTTTAAATAGAATGCTGCAGTGTGGAATGATCAGAGTTGAGGGCAGAGCTTCACAGAGTCTCAGAATGAGCAGGAACCTTAGGGATCATCCAGGCCAGAGGTAACAGCAAATGAGAATTTCTAAAGATTGTCAGAGATCTGAGCAAGTCAGGAAGGGAAGGAAAGAGTGAAGGCAACCCAAAGGAGAACACAAAGAGATGGGAGGCCGATGATTAGAGCCAACAGATCTATCTACTGGTTTGGTACCATAGAGAGGGTAGAAATGGATTTCAATAAGTAAACAGAGAAGAAGAGTGATGTGACTTATCAGTGATCCCTAAATATGTCCAGGCACTAATTGAAAAGGGAAGTGATTATTCCCCCTCCCACTGGCTCTTAACTAAAAACAATCTACTATGATGGGCCAATGGAAAAGTGATATAGAGTATTCTATTCAAGGACATTTTTTTTTATCTAATAGCTGAATTCCATTTTTATTTTTCATGCTTTTTCTTATGTCTCATTTCAAGGTAGGATCAGCTATGAAGCCAATTAGAGATCCAGTCCAACAAATATTTATTAAGCATCATGTGGGGCACCTAGGTAGTGAGTGCAATGGATAGACCATCTGTCCTGGGGTCAGGAGGACTGGAGTTCAAATCTAGCCTCAGACACTTACTAGCTGTGCTACACTGGGCAAGTCATTTAACCTGCTTTGCATAAGCAGGAGAAAGAAGTGGCAAACTACTTCAGTATCTTTGCCACGAAAAATCACAAATAGGGTCACAGAGAGCTGGGCATGACTAAAACAGTTCAACAATAACAAAATGTGCAAAGCACTAATAGGGTTTTAAAAAAAAAAGTACCTGTCCTAGGGGGTTTGCATTTTTCCATCAGGGCAATGCAATACTTCCAGAGACAGACAAGTAAAAGATAATTGAAGGAAGGAGAGAATAGTAAGAGCCAGGAGATCAGGCAAAGTAGCACCTGACTTGAGCTTTGAAAAAAGCTAAGGATTCTCTGCTTCAGAGATGAGGAGGGAGTGCATTCCAGGCATGGGGCACTGCCTGTGCAAATACCAGGGGGCAAGATAGTATGCCAAGTCTAGGGAACAACAATGAGGTCAGCATAACTGGAACATAGCTTGAAATGGGGGTGGGGAATGTGAAATAAACATGGAAAGATTATGGCAAGAGAGGAGTTTGCTCCTAATCCTAGAGGCAACGGGGAGTTATTGAAGCTTCTTGAGCATAGGACTAGTAAGGCCAGACCTGTTCCAAAAGAAGATCATTTTGGCAGTTGGAATCAGGGAAACCAAAAGGCAAATTGCAATAGTCCAGGTAAGCAGTACTGAGCACCTGATAGTTTACTCTCTGGGTTGTAGGCAAGTGGGTCCAGTTGTGAGTCACCTGGAGAGAAGTGTGGCGGCAGATAGAACTTGTAACTGATGGAGAAGCAGGGGAAGAGGAAACAAGAACTGAAAATTACTCTGAGATTACAAACCTGGGTGAGTGAAAGATGGTGGTACCCTCAAACAGAAAATGTATTGGGACGGAGGGGAGCACGAAAGGGAGAAAGGCATGGTCTAAAGGATAGAGAACAGACCTCAAAGTCAAGAAAACCTGGGTATGAGGTTGGCCTCTGATACTTAGCTCTCACCTGGAATTACCCACATAGTGAAATCACAGTTGTGTGCACTCAAACACACACACACTCACACACATACACACACATTTTAAAGGTTTCAAAATGATTTTTAAAATTACTATTGAAAATACCATTACAATTCTTTACTGCAAAGTTATTCAATTTATTGAAGAACAAAAAAAAAGGATGCAAGCCAAGTTCTCCCCTCCTACTTTTGCTGCTACAGGAAACTGGGACAGCTGCTTCAGGGTCTAAAATGCTGCAATAAAAGAAAATCATGAGGGCATATCAATGTTCTAGGATTGAGAAGCAATAAGAAAAGTTATGGGGGGAGGTCATTCATTCATTCAACAAATATTTAATGCACAAGTACTCTGTGCAAAGTGTCGTAAACTTCATCCCATCTAGAAAACTTTCTGTTACTATCTCCTTACTCACTATTAGAGGATCCCACTTAAAGGATGAATGATGGAGACAGAATAAAAGGAATATGTTTGTCACTTTACAATCATAAATGTTAATAGGTCTCCTAGTAAACTTCCAGGCATAAGGATACTTTTTTCATGCCATAGCAGACCCAAACAGTGTTAAACATACT
>JAQQSW010015310.1:0-11914 GCA_028646575.1 Pseudocheirus occidentalis | reverse complement strand
CTCTGTCTCTCTGTCTCTGTCTCTGTCTCTCTGTCTCTCTCTGTCTCTGTCTCTCTCTCTGTCTCTCTCTGTCTCTCTCTCTATCTGTCTGTCCCTCTCTCTCTCTCTCTCTCTCACTCTCTCTCTCCCTCTCTTCCTCTCTCTCCCTCCCTCAAGAAAACTCCAACTCACTTCTTCAGTCCAGCAGCCCAGCTCCCAGATGCTAAGACAATCCTGCTTCCTCCAACAGGAAAATTACAATTCAGTTCTCTCAGTCTCTGGAATTCTTCTTTATATACACACACACTGGCCTCCTGACTCAGGCAATCCCCTTCTTCCACATCAACAGGGGAGTTCATGCCTTCTCAACAGGGGACAGGGCTCACACCTTCCATACTTAGCCCTAAGTTACTAAGTGCTAAGTATCTGCTACACTGACTGCTGTTACACTGTATTTCGAGATTAATTTAATATAATTAATTAATGAGATTTCCTATATGTCTCCGTCTTCCTATGAAATCTCATTTATGCTAATTAAATAAAATGTTGTTGGAAATTTCATTCATTTCATTTCTTGAAAATATGCATAGTTAATGAGATTTCCTATATGTCCAGACTTTAAGAACACCCTGTAATACAACCTTTACCTAAAATATGAATCTTCTCCACAAGATTCCTGACAAATGGACACAGTTTCCTCTTGAAAACCTAAGGTGACAGGGAGTTCACTATCTCTAAAGGTTGCTCATTCTGTGTTTGAATAGCGCTAATTATTAGGAAGGGGTTTTTTTCCACTTAAATTGAACCAAATCCTTATAATCCTACTTCCTCCCCTCCCCCCACTCAATTTCTCCTAATTCTGTCCTCTGAGGCTAAATAATAAAGTCTAATTCTTTTCCCAAGTCATAGTCCTTATCTGTCTACAGGATTAGCAGGTGATTAACAAATACAATTCTCAGCACAGGGAAGGAAAAAGTCTGCAAGACTAGGTAAAATTGGAGTCAAGACATTAACTGGTAATAAAGTTCAAAGATTAAAGCCTAGAATTCACCAGTTAGCTAGTTACTAGATATGGAGGGCTCTTCTCCCCTCCCCTCCTCTTCTTTCTTTTTCTCTCCTTTCCTCCCCTCCCCTTTCTCAGGGTGTTCTGCCCAACTTTGCACAGCCCTCCCTCACTTAAAATCTAATTCACTTGCAAGTCATGGCATCATCTTCCTAATGTCATGCTCCTCTTTGAGAATGAAGGACAAACTAAACAAGCTATGGAAGCTATGCAGAAAGGTATCTTATGATTTCATGAACAACAACTAAAAAGCCCAGAGGTTTAACATTCATTCAGCTAGCATTTATTAAGTACCTGTTATGTGCCCAACACTGTACTAGTTATGCTGATGCAAAGACAAAAATCAAATAGTTCCTGACCTCAAAGAGCTTGACAAAATTAAGAAAATTAACCAGAAACAAGACAATGTTACTTTAAATGATGATAATTTGCCTCTCATAGGAATCATTCCAAAGTAGCATTATTTTGTGGTGAAAGATGAAAGAGGCCCCATGACCATCACAACCCACCCCATGGACCTTGATAGGCCTTCAAGTACACAAAGTCACAGAAACTCAGAACTGGAAAGTAGCTCAAAAGTCATCTACGCAACCTGTACCTGAATAGGAAGACCTTCTGCAGCAGCATTTAATAGTGGTCATGCAGTTGAACTCGAGGGACAGAGATCATCTCCTCCAGGAACAGAACCTGAAAATAACCCACTCTAATTTTTATAGCTAATGGTTAGAAAGGTTTCTGCCCCCAACCCCCATATGAGATCAGAGTATACTGCTATACTTCTGCAACTAGATGGTGAACTGGGCTTGAACTCAGGAAGCTCATCTTCCCAAGTTCAAATTCGGCCTTAGACACTTACTAGATGTGTGATCCTGGACAAGTCACTTAGCCCTATTTGTCTCAGTTTCTTCATCTGTAAAATAAACTGGAGAAGGAAATGACAAACCACTCTAGTATGGATGCCAAGAAAATCCCAAATGGGTTCAGGAAGAGCTGGATATGACTGAAAACAACCAAACACGGTCACAATGGTAGTAAGTGCAGGAAGCAGGATTTGAATTCATGACTTGCTGACTCCAAAACCAGCACGCTTTCTACTTTACCCTAATTTCTCCCATTCCACTGAATCAAATTTAATTAAATTCAGCCTCATTGTTTTAGTCTCTCAAGATCTTTTAAAACTGAATCTGCCACCCAACATATTAACTTTGTTAATTAACTATATTAACTATACTTCCTGGCTTTGCATCATCTGCAAACTTGACAAAAAGTTTGGAGGATTCTGGGAAGATGGGGGAGTAGGTCAGAAAATTCCAAGCTCTCAATATTTCCCCCCACACACAAAAGAGTTAAAATAGCACCTTAGGGAGAACAAAGTGTGGGTGGAGATAAATAAGAACAGGGGCATAACCAAGGTCCTCCTGGACAATTTGAGAAGATCAGAAAGAGAAATCCCAGGACTAGATTTGGTCCCTGTGAAGAGTAAACACCTCCAGGCTAGGTTCCCTTTTAACCCCAAGTGGCTAGCCTCTTAAACAACAAGCAGCAAGCCCTGGAGTTAGTTGTTTTGAGAGGCTGCCTCAACCCCAGCCACTGCAACTTGTACCCCAGGGATAGTGAGGGGAGTTGGGCATTTGAGCCCAGGAAGATTGAAGGAACCTCTGCTGACCAGAAACGCCAGACCCCGCTATGCTGTGAAGAGACACAGGGAAGAAAAGAAACCAGCACAGGCCCACCTAGTGAGTGCAAAAGCAGTGGGGCAGAAAACCCCTGCCTGTGGACACTTAGAGAGCTGGGGTTTGAAGTTATGGCTTTGGTTTCAGGTCAAAGGGAAGAAATGAAGATCTGGGACAAGAGGCACCATCTCCCATACCTCAGGGCTAGAGGTGACTACAAATGACTAAGCTATCACCACACACACCAAAAAAAAAAAAAATGAACAGGCAAAAGAAAAAATAATTCAACTATAGAAACCTGTTATGGGAATAGAGATGACTGGGGTTCATCTTCAGAGGAGGAAATCAGACTTCCCCTCTCCAAAAAGCAAAAAATAAAAGTTTCATCAATGCTTTCATTTACCATATTTACTCAAATGTTAAGCAACACAGGGCCAAGAACAGCTACCTGGGACCTCTAGAGACCTTCTTTGCACTTCACAATGATCCATTAGTTGCTAAATCTTCTTCGGGTCTGATCATTCAACCAATTAATTCCAAATCCACTTAGAACCCTTTAATCTGACACATATCTCTCCATCTCTTCCACAATAACTGCATGAGATAGTTTATCAAAAGTTTTGCTAAAATTCAGGTATAATCTGTCTGTGGTATTCTCTTCCAGTACAATAAGCCTGTCAATAAAAGTTAATATGTTATCTGTTATTGATGAAGCAATGTAAGCTCTTAGTGATCCCCTGTTCTTTTTCTAAATATTTATCAACTATGTCTTTGACAATAAGTACTTGAATTTTGCCAGAAAATGAAATTAAACTCAAGCCTATTGTTTATAAATTCCTTTCTGTCTGTATATAATATATACATATATGTTACATATATACATGTACACATATGTATATATGACACAAAATGTATGCATCTATATTCCTTTAATATTCCAAAGCTTATGGACAATGCTCATCCAATATATGCCCCAGTCCTATCTGGGTTATCATTTGTCTGGACCTGGTGAGTTGAAATTGTAAGCATCAAGGATATCTTTTACAAAGCCCTTTTATATCTTTGATGAAAACTCAACCATTTTGTTACTATCCTTGTTCATATGGAGGGTATTTTCCTAAATAGAGAAAACATAAAATACAAGTAATATATCTCTCAGTTAGATGCTGATTAGTGCAAATAATGAATCCCTTAAAGTGGTCATAGTCTGATTCTAACTGTTTAATTTGTAATTATGTTCATTGTTGATAGAGTTGTGAACTGTTCCAACCATTCTGAAGACCAATTTAGAACTATGCCCAAAGGGCAATCAAACTGTACATACCCTTTGATCCAGCAATGCCAGTACTTGATCTGTAAACAAAGGGATCAAAAAAAGAGGTGGGAGGACCTACTTGTACAAAAAATTACTTATAGCAACGCATTTAGTGGTGGCCAAGCATTGGGAAATTGAGAGATACCCATCAATTGAGTAATGGCTGATTAAGTCATGATATGTAAATGTAATGGAATACTAGTGTGCTATAAGAAATGACAAGCAGGTGGATTTCAGAAAAACCTCAAAAGACTTACATAAATTTATGCAAAGTGAAGTGAGTGGAACCAGAATATTGTACACAGGAGCAGCAACATTGTACAATGAGCACCTATGAATGACTTTGCTGTTCTCAGCAATACAATGATCCAAGACAATTCCAAAGGACTCATGAGGAGAAATGCTATTCACGTCCAGAGAAAGAAGTGATAGAGTCTGAATGCAGACTGAAGCATACCATTTTTAATTTCTTGATTTTCTTTTTTTCTTTATTTCTGTATTTTTCCATGCTTTATTTCTTTTGTGTTTTCTTTCACAACATGACTAATATAGAAATACCTTTTACATGATTGCACATGTATTATCTATATGAAATTGCTTACCATCTTAGGAAGGGAAGTAGGAGAAAATTCTGAATGCAAAAAATTCTTTTAAATGAATGTTAAAATATGTCTGTACGTGTAATTGAAAAAATAAAATATCATTAAAAATAAATTATAATTATGTAAAGCCTGGTCATTGGTTCCAGTCCAATACAAATATTCAGTGTGAATTCAAGGATTCATTACTCACACTAATTAAGGCCTGGATGAACAAAGATGCTATACTTTATCATTATTCCATCAACCCTAAACAATGATACTATTCTTTCTTTATCCCATAGTTTTAAATCATAGCTTTAATTTTGGGGTTTGTTTTTGTTTGGGGTTTTTTTCTTTTTTTGGAGGGGGGAAGGCAAGGCAATTGGGGTTAAATGACTTACCCAAGGTCACACAGTTAGCAAGCATGTCGAGTGTCTGAGGCTGGATTTGAACTCAGGTCCTTCTGACTCCAGGGCTGGTGCTCTATTCACTGCACCACCTAGCTGCCCCTCTTTTTTTTTTAAAGAAGCCTTTACCACTTGGAAACATAAAATAGCTAAGTAGATGTTTTGCCAATGAGCAATTTGCCTTGCGAATAAATAGCTTTTGGAACACCTTGAGTGACCTAGTTACTTTTAAGCCAGTCTAAAGTTTGTGACATTTGATGATAGTAATAATAATTCCTAGTACAGCACTTTACCCCTACTGACCTCTTCTCATCCAATAACCACTAGATGTAAAACTGTGAATCTCCCACATGATTTTTTTTAGCTGCTCCTACATGTAGATTTTTTGAGATTTAGGAGACTAAGGTACTTCAGCTGAAAAGCCAACAGTAAGACTGAATGCTTTATTGAACAGTATAGTGGAATTTTCCCAGGGACACTCACCCTGTGGTGGTGAGGAGAAGGGAAGATGATGCTATGGAATCTCCTGCTGAGCTTTTTAAGGGTGGTAAATGACATTTATTTGGCATGTTTCATTTATTTGCTTATTTATTTATTTATAAATATATATTTATCTCCCCCTATATTTGGATGTCCCTTGAGGACAGAGATGGCTACATTTTTTTGGTATTCATACATAGCACTTGGTACACAGTAGGCACTTAGTAAATGTTTACCAGATTGATTTATGTATAAAACAGTAGATTGTGTTTGTTATCCTAGTGTTTTTCAGAACTAAGTTCAAATGCCCCCTCTTGCAAAAGAACTTTCCTGATTTCATCCTCTTCACACCTGCTAGTGTAATGTCTCCATCTGAAAATGATCTGGTTTTTATTTTGTATATTTTACTTGTTTATTTATAAAAGTATGTATTGTTTCCCTCTATGTAAGTATGTTCCTTGAAGATAGAATTGGTTTCATTTTTTTTTAGTTTGTATTCACAGAACTTGGCAAATATTAGGCACTTAATAAATATTTACCAGATTGACTTATAAAACAGTAATGGGAAATGTCAAATATATAGATATTGGTTGCAGCATATTCTGTCCAAACTAATTAACTCTATGGTGCCTTAGTGATAATGTCCTTTGCAAAAAGGTGAAAGTAGCAAATAAAGGGAATTGCTATTCTGGACCTGCTTTTGACCATCGGCAAAAAACCTAATGAAGGGGAACCTATTATGAAGTAGCCATTCCATCTCAGGGTTTATTATAGATAAGGAAGGGAAGGTCATCCTATCATGTACCATTCACCCTAAGTTTAGGGAGAGCAGATTTCAAAGAGTTCAGAAAACAGATAAGTAAGATAGCATGACCCTAAATTTACAGGGGAAGTTGATTGAGAGGAGACGGAATACTGTAAAAAGTGAAATTCTTATCACAAAACATACATAATTTCAATAAGCAAAAACAGTTTTCTAAAGAGGCTGATATGAACTCACAGAATACTCATGGACCAACCAGAATTTTTTAAAATCCTCAAGATGTGAACAAATGAAGGTAACTGAGAATGAATAAAAAGCAGAGCACTGACATTATTCTTACAGAAGAACTAAAAACCCAGAATGTACTGAGGCTGCTAATGCATGCTGAAGTCAACAAAGAAAGAGATTTTTTAAGCTATCATTCCAACTAGAGGCTAGTGATGCTGACTTCTTTCCTGGGGAAGTTCTAGACTGCAATATCAAAGTGCTAATCATTGAACCTTCCAAAAGAGTCCAACACTAAACATTCATTAAACACCTACTGTGTACCAGGCATTATGCTATGTACTAGAGATACAAAGAAAGGCAGAAGTAGTGCCTGACCACAGGAAGAACACATTCTAATAGGAGAGGAAAAGATACGTAGGTACAGAGAAGATATATATTGAGTAGATTGTGGAGGAAGGCACTGGAGGAAAGGACTAAGAAAAGTCTCCTGCAAAGGTGATATTTCAATTACATCTTGAAAGAAATCAAAGAAACTAAAAGGCAGAGGTGGTGATGGGGCAAAGCATTCCCAGGCAAGGACAAAACTAGGGCAAAGACAGTGAGGCCCAGGATGGAGAGTCCTGCGTGAGGAACAGCAGGGGAACTCTCTCTGTCTTTGTCTCTGTGTATCTTTGTATCTGTCCTGTGTTTCTCTGTGTCTCTCTGTCTCTGACTCTGTCTCCCTCTGTCTCTCTCTCTGTCTCTCTGTGTGTCTCTCTCTGTCTGTCTGTCTGTCTGTCTGTCTCTCTCTGTCTCTCTTTCTCTCTCTCTGTCTCTCTCCTCCCTTCTCTCCCCACATCTGCCCCCACAAAAGTCCATGTCTGTCTACTGGATTTTAGCCTAGTACTCAAGAATGATTACTTGGGCATTGAAGTCCAATTAAAAGTTTTTATTAGAATCATGTAAACAGTTGTTCTTTATTGTTGTTCATTTATTTCAGTCATGTCCAATTCTTTATGAACCTATTTGGAGTGTTCTTGGCAAAGATATTGGAGTTTGGGGGGTGGTTTGGGTTTTATTTTTGTTTTGTTTTTGTTTTTTGGCATTTTCTTCTCTAGCTCATTTTTCAGATAAGGGACTGAGGCAAATAAGGTTAAGTGACTTGCCCAGGGTCACACAGATGCTAAGTGTCTGAGGCCAGATTTGAACTCAAGAAGATGAGTCTTCCTCACTTCAGGCCTGGTACTCTAACCACTGTACCACCTAGCTTTTAAATTTTTCCCCCTGCCCTTCCAGTTTCTATAACTTACTTAACAGAAAAATGTCATGTCTCTCTAAAAGTCTATATGCTAGATGCTTATAACATATAATTCATAGAGAAAAGTGAGGAAGCTGTATTAATAAGGACCGAACCCCTCTTTGATCTGCTTTTGCTATCATACTGAGAACATATGCCATGAACCTACAAAACAAGAAGTGTATTGGTGATGGATAGATATTTTCCTGGGGATTATACTTTCCTTGTACTACACAGTCACAGACTAGGAAAGTGTAATAACATATCCAATATTCCAGATAAAATGAACTATGTGTCATGTTTTGAACATCTCTTGTGCTTTCAGGCTTTGCTTAAAAATGTTCCCTTTTCTTAGAGTATACCCCGCAGTCCCTAAGCTCCATCTTTCTAGTTTTTACCTATCCTTCAAGGCCAGACTCAAGCATTTTCTTTTCCATGAAATCTTTGGTGTCTGTGTTACCAGAAGTAATCTCTGTCTTATCAGGAATATTATAGCTCTTCGTATCTCTCTTTTCTTGACATGGCTTATCTACTTTTCTGTGTTCTGATCTCTATAAAGGAAGAAACCATGTCATTTTCTTCTTTGTATCCCTCACAATGCCTAGCACAGTTCATTGAACGTAGTAAGTGGCCTACTTTAGGTCCTCATTACCTTTTATTCTGACTATTCTAATAGCCTCTAACTGGTCCCGCTGCTTCTAGTTTCTAAGAGATCCTTCACAAAGTCATGTTCCTAATATAGGAGTCCAATCTTATCATACCCTCTTGGTCACCGTCCTCTCTGACTTCAAGGACTTCTTCCCCTTAGACTGGTTAATTTTGATGAAGAAAATTGTCATGGTCCAGGAACTACACTTTTTCTAGAAGTCTTAAGTTAGTTCAGAAATTCCTCCATTGTTCTGTGATTGTATGAGCCCCTACCCACTCCAAGCTTCCAGGCTCCAACCATCCTGGAAACAGCTGCCTCCTGTGTCTCCTCATAGATCCTGCCTCAGCTCAGCTGGCATTAAACTAACAGCCTCCACAGCTGCTGCTGCTGTTACCACTCACTGTCTTCCAAAGAACTTTTCCCTACCTTCCTCCTTATTCCTACTTTTTTTTTCTTTCCCAGATTCCCTGTGCTCTCTGTCATTTCCTTTTGGTCTATAGTATTCTGGAAAATATGATTGTTTACTATAATAACTATGTCTGCTATGATGATAATAATGATATTTCTATAGTCTTTTAATGTTTACAAAGTCTTTGTCATCAGTCAGCTTTCCTATGTCTAATTTGCTACTGTATAATTACTGACAATAAAAACTGAAGGAGGTGTGAAACTCTGGAGCAATAGCAGTGAAAGCTATGAGGTCAATAGGAGCCTCGAGACCAGGTTTTCCTAGAAAAGGGGTGCTTAAAATTCAGCCAACAATTCATGATAAACTCCATCTCGGTTTAATTCCTGACACTACCAACAATTTTTACCGTTTTTACCGTTTACACTACACCTATAATAGGAACCACCAAGTGTCACCTGAGTTCCACAATATAGTAAAACATCAATTAACTATATCCCTCAATTAAATGAATTTCTTTTCTGAAGTCTACTTTAGTAGAAGGAGGCAAAGCAAAATCCAACAAGCCAATATCAGGGATTAAAGAGCCCCAAATAACATTCAGGCTATGTCTTGGAGTAAATTCAATTTAATCTCCTCTGCCTTCAATGCCTGTGGTGTTGCACAATGAGAATTCATGCTGACCTAGAGCCACTGCAAAGTCATCAATCATCAAAGGAAAACTAAATTATTTCCAGTATACTGTAGTTAGTAAGGCACTGAAGTAGACTAATACATTTTACAAAGATTTTTCAGCAACACAGTTTAGAACAAAACTAGTTTGCTGCTTAACCTCTCTGTTATCCAGAAAATTAAATTAACCAGAAGGTAAGGGATGTTCCACTGGGATAGACATAACTATTAAAATGATTCCTGATGGGATGTTAGGTCACTCAGCTAGCATTCTCCATGGCATTTTAGTGATGAGATATTCTCAAAGCTGGGCTTACATAATAAGATGCTGATGATAATAATGATGAAAACTGTGCTTCTGTAGTGAGAAGAACATCAGATTGGGACTTAGAGGGGATTTGGGGTGAAATCCCAAGCCTTCCACTGACTGTCTATGTGAATGTGGGCAAGTCACTTAAACTCTTCAGGCCCACATTTCTTCATAAAATGAAAAGGATCAACTGAATGACTTTTGAGGTCTCTTCCCCTTGTGTTTAGGATCCTTTGCTAATGATTTACATTTGCATAGCACTTTACCTTTCCAAAGGAGTTTGTCACATATCCTTTAATTTTTATTATATCGTCCTCACAATTACCCTATATTAAAGGTAGAGAGTTCAGGTCTCCTATTACTATCCACAATTCACAGGCAAAGAAATACAGACAGAAACAAAATGAAATGATTTAGTCACACAGTTTGTACAGTTATCCCTTCCACATCAGGACTTTCCCCATTTCAGTTTCAATATATCAGAAGTTGGCATAAGAAATTAAATGGGAATTTGGGGAGAGTTTTGTGGAAGCTGCAGATGACACAGGAAGACCAGCAGATGATAACAAATAAAGTTTAGAAACTCAGAAATACATAAATATATATATATATATATATATATATGTATATATAATATTATATAATATCAACATAGTTTACCTTTTTAATATTATAATTCAGACTTCTTCTTTGGCACAAAGGGAAGACAAAAAAATTTTAAGCAAATTTTCTAGATAGTAGGCACCACACACCTAACCCTCACTGTGTGGAAGGGATAACTGTACATGGCAATGCATAGGGATCCTGAGTGTAAATTCTATGCTCTTCCAGCTGTACAATTTATCTACATTGACATTTCGCCATCAGAGTACCAAACCACTGTTGTAAGTTCCAGAACTAGCTAAAGCACAGAAAGGGAATAAAATTATGGAGAAAAGATAATCAAAATTCTCTATGGATCCATGCTAGAAGAACACAATTAATCATTGCCCGGTGTCCTACCCTTGCATTTATATTCCCTGACTTTAGAACAACCTGTTCTCATTTGTCTCCATTTTGACCAGTAACACAAATAAGTCACAACTAAATTGATTATTTACAATTTATCCTGTATATAGCTTGCTTGTACATAGATGTTTTCATTTTGTCTCCCCCATTAGACTATGAACTTATTGAAAGTAGAAACTGTCTTTTACCTTTCTTTGTATCTTTGCTAATGATTTGGCATAGAGTTTGGTGCATAGTAGGAACTTAATAAATGTTTATTGACTGACTACCATGGACATAATTGAAGTTTATACAACATCTGTTACAAAGGATGAAAAAGTAGAATTGTGTGATGAATTGTACAAGATCCTCATTCTTCCTGTCCATCACACACAACAGTATATTTACCATCTCTGTGCCTTTGTAGAGTTTGGAGACATTTCCATCCCAAATGGATTGACTATTTGGGCCCAACTTGTGATAGAGCCTTCTGAGCCTCTTAAAAAATGTTTATTAATTGCTTTCCAATCCATGAGATCACATACCCATTCGCATAACTGGGTATTTGAGAAATTCCTCTGTTTGGTTTCAAAGTTTATCAACTTAACTGAATACTCTGAATTAATGAAAGAAACCATAGGAAAAATAAATTACGTATTTGAAAAAAGATGTGAGGAAAGAGATGAAGCACATTATTATTGTTTTAATGCTGTTTTGTAAAATGTCAAATACTTAATTTTGAAATATCTCCAAGTACTACAAAAATAAACAAAAAATGTGCAAACACCTTTGCTCCTCTCCCCATGGAAAGGAAATATATATGCCAACAGTTTTCTCCAGAAGCAAGCTAGTTATCTCCTAGGACGTGCATTTCTCTTTTTATCAAAAAAAAGTCACAAATTTGGTGCTACTATACCTGTAAGAAGAAGCAGGTATCAGTATGAGGTATGCTACCTCACAGATTTTTTTTTTAAATAACATACTCTGGAGGGCAAAATAGAACTTGAAAGAATTCACCAATCACCTCTTCAAAAAGATCCCCAAAAGAAAACTCTTAGAAATGTTATTGCCAGGTTCCAGAATACCCACCTGAAGGAGAAAATACTACAGGCTTCCAAGAGAAAA
>JAQQSW010015309.1:0-11914 GCA_028646575.1 Pseudocheirus occidentalis | reverse complement strand
TCTGGCAAATTCTACTTTTTAAGGCATTCTTCTCCTCATTGGCTTTTTAGGCCTCTTTTAAGGTGTTATTTTCTTCAGTTGGGTTGTTGACTCTCTTTTCATGATTTTCTTGCATCATTCTCATTTCTCTTCCCAGTTTTTCCTCCACTTCTCTTATTTGGTTTTCAAAATCCTTCGTAAGCTCCTCTATGGCTTGCAACCAGTTTATATTTTTCTTGGAAGCTTTTGGTGCGGGAGTTCTGATTGTGTTGTCTTCCTCCCGTTCCATGCTTTGATACTTTTGTGTTGTCTTCCTCCCGTTCCATGCTTTGATACTTTTGTGTTGTCTTCCTCCTGTTCCATGCTTTGATACTTTTTGTCCCCACAAAAGGAATCGAAAGTTGGATGGCTGTGCTTGCTTCGCTTCCTTTGCCTGCTCATGTTACCAGTCAATTAACTTGACTTTTGAGCTCTTTACCACAGTAGAACTCTGCTTCCAGAGTGGAGAGTTTTGTTCCAAATTGCTGAGATTTTTGCAGCTGCCGGAGGGATTAGGAGGCTGCCATCTCTGCAGCCTCCTCCAGTTTTGGCTCACTGGTCACACACCTCAGGACCACCACCTAAGACCACAATCCCAATCCAGGCAAGTTAAGGCAAGAACACTTAGCCTCTGAATGACTACATGGCCCTCCTGCAATCTGCAAGTTGGGAGCTCTGAAGCAGCCACATGGAGACAAGGCTACTGCTTCTGCCGCTTTCTTGTCCTGGGGTCTGATGGCCAGACCTCTTCTTTCCCCCAAATTTAGCCAAGTTCCACTGACCTTTCACTTTCTCCTGGGCTCTTTTATATTGATAATTTTGCAAACAGCCACAGCTGTTGATGATCCACCCTCCTGAGTGTTCCAGCTATGGCTTGTCCTGGCCGCTCCTGGGCTACAGCTGTGGTTTCAGGCCAGGCTGGGTTCAGCTCCCAGAGTGCTGTGTCTGGCTCCCAGTGTGCTGTGATGAACCCTTCCCATCTGCCTGCCGGGCTGCCTTCAGCGGGAGTTTTGTTTCTCTGTCATTTAATGAGTTCTGGAGCTCTATTATTTGTTTAGAGTCATATTTTACAGGTATCTGTGGTGGTTATGAGGGTAGCTCATGGAGTTCTCCTGCTTCTATGCCACCATCTTGACTCCACCCCTATGTTTCAATCTTCTTTGTCACCGAAGTAAGTTTCTATAGACTGATTTTTTTCCCTCAGTTTGCTTATTTTCCCAGCCAATTACTTGACTTTTTAGCTCTTTATTAAGGTAGGACTCTGTTTCCAGTGTGGAGGGTGAACTGTCTCAAGCTTCAGGGGGTTTGTGCAGCAGTTTTCAGAGATAGCTGCAGGGATCTATAAATTTTCAGTACTTCCAAGGTGGTATGATCAAAGGAGAGGTGTTTATTCCTCTCCTGGCCTGTGCTCTGGTCTGTGAGTGACCACAAGCACTCTTTTCTGCCTTGGAACCATAAGGTGGATTCCTTCTTCATTGCCACCACAGGATCCAACATGCCAGTGCTCCTCCCTGCCCCAGGACCATACCCAGGGCTGTGACCCAGATCCACGCACAGGCAGAGCAAGAGAATCCTACTCTGTACCAGCAAAAAGATCCCTGCAATCCCCTTCTGATCAGCTACTAGATTCCCCCACTGTCTGTGGACTGACAGCTCCAGAAGCAGCCACTGCTGCTTCTGCTACGAACACCACCCTGGGGCTGGGACTGGACCATGTTCCTCTCTCACCCAGGTCTGAGAAATTTTTCCTAGTGACCTTCTAAGCTGTCTTTGGTTTTTGTGGATTGAGAAGTCCGGAAACCCCCACAGCTGCCAGTGATTCAATGCCCTGAGGTCTGCCTCATGTTTGCTAGTGCCCAGAGTTGGTCTGTGCTGTTCTTTCAGACTGGTGCCAACAGACTTTTCCTGTTTATCTTCCAAGTTGTCTTGGGCTGGAAATTTATTCCATTCCATCATTTTATGGGTTCTGCTGCTCTAGAATTTGTTTAGAGTCATCTGTTACAGGTATTTGGAGGGGTTTGGGGGAGAGCTCAAGTAAGTCCCTACTTTTACTCTGTCATCTTGGTTCCATCCCCTCTGTGATCACTTTCTTAAAAGCAGAGATGGAGAGGTAGGGGTCTACTGTTGGATATGATCAATGTGTGTAATGGTAACAGGAATTTGAATATCTTCCCTGCACCTTAATAGGCCTAAGGAAATTTGAAGATCTTCCATGCCCCTTAACAGACCAAATGTAATCACATGGAGTCTGTGGTGGGAGGAGCTTGCTGAATGGGTAGAACACAGCCCAGAGGAACCTGTGAGTCAGAGCAGTTAGAAAGAAAAGGAGGAGAGGACGTAGTCAGGAAGACAGCTATGTATGGTATTGCTCTCTATGGTGTTATTGCATATAGATTTCTTTGTTGCTATGATGAATTTGGTTTTCTGGTGCTGGGATTTGTCTTTCTGTTGTCTAAATAAATGCTCTGCTTCCATCTTCTAGATGGACAGTCTGTTATATTTTGCAATTCAAAACTATGCCAGCATTCACAGTTGCCATTGATGCTATGAATATCGCCTTAGTGATACAAGTGTTAATTTTATTGAACTGTTTTTTTCTTTTCCTTTTAAAATCATTACAATGAATTGTTCATCTGATAGGGAGGGATAAAATTCAATGATAAATGATATTTTAGAAGGTATCTATAAAACTATTTTTAAAGTATTTAAAACAGTGATCATTACAGCTATTTTAGGTTCACTAATAACATCTTATTGAACTACCTCATTCCCCCATGGTAATGCAATAGACATTAATTTACCTTGTGTTTATAAATCATTTAAGAAACTCCCTCAAGGGATGGCTAGGTGGCGCAGTGAATAGAGCACTGGCCCTGGAGTCAGGAGGACTAGAGTTCAAATGCAGCCTCAGACACTTAACACATACTAGCTATATGACCTTGGGCAAGTCACTTAACCTCAATTGCCCTGCCCTTCCCTCTCCAAAAAAGAAAAAAAAAAGGAAACTCCCTCAAGATATACCTGTGGAAAAGAAGGAAAATCATGGTGGATGAACTAAAGTAGCCAGAGATTAATGGATCTGCATAAATTGAAGAAGAATGAGTAATTTGCCCTAGGGTTTTATCCTTGGCCCTGTCTAATTCAGCATTGTAAATCTGCTAACATGAAGACATAGGAGGCATGATCAAATTTTCAAAAGGTAAAAAGTTGAAAGGGATTGCTTACATGAGTTAAGAATCTAGAACATGAAATACCTAGCAAAATAGTGAAATACTCAGATAAAAGTCCTCTCTAAATCAGTCTAGTGATCAGGGTTTTGTTCTACTTATATAATTTTTAAAATCCTATTTATAAAAGCATCCAATTTTGATTTCAATCAAATCAATTTAGTGACTATACACTATATGTCTAAGACTACTAATGATAGAATTTAAGTGTAAAAAATATTATCCCTGCTCTCATAAAACTCAGACTAATACAAAAGGAAGAAGAAAAAAAAAAACCTAACAAGCAATAAAAACAGAGAACAATTAAGAACTATTCACTAATGATTCTAAGTACAAAGGGAAATTTTTGAAAGGGAAGGATGGATTTGGACAGACAACTCAAATGAGTTTATAAAGAAAAGGTTCTTGAGCAAGCTTCTGAGGACAGGTAAGATTTGGATAAGTAGAAAAAAGGGAACAGCATTCCAGGAGGAATGATTAGTCCAAAGGTATAGAAGCATGAATTTGCATCCAGGATGGTAAGTCAGCAGTCAATAAACATCTATTAAATAACTACTATGTGCCAGATACCAAGCAAAGCACTGGGATACTATAAGAGGCAAAATAAGCCCTGCATTACTGGATTGGTAGATTGAACAACAGGGAATCACAAGAAATACGATTAGAAACTTATAAAGCTACATACAGAAAGCTTTGAATTCTGGGTTAAGGAGCCTGTACCTAACTTAGTTAACAAGAAATTATTGTAGGTTATTGAGTAGAGTCATAAAAATCATGAAAAGGGCTAATTAAGCTGGTTTTGTAGCTATATACAAGATACAGCAGAGCAAGAAGAACTAGAGGAAGGAAAAGCAGTTAGGAGGCTAGTGTAGTAATAATAGCTTACATTTATAGTATTCTTTTTTACTTCAAAAAAACCATGCAGGGTAAAAATACTATATAGGGCAAGTATTCCTTCTATACAGAAAACAAGACTTTCCTTACAGAAGAGGGAACAAGATCAAGAACAAGGTAAAATAGTTTCCAAGCTCTTACTGTTATTTAGTGACAGAACGAGAATTTTAACTCATGTCTTCTGACTCCAAACCCAGCACTGCCAACAAAAAGTTTTGGCACAGGGTAAATGGAAAGGAAAAGACAAATCTAAAAGACACTGTCAGGGAGAAATGGCAGTATTTGATAAAAGGCTGAATATAAGAAGTAAAGGAAAAGGAAGAGGCAGTGTTAACTAAGGTTTCTAGGTTGGTAAACAGAAAGAATGTCAGCATCCTTGACATAAATGGAGTGGTTGGGAAAGAACAGCTTTAAGTAACAGATGACGAACTATCCTGGTGATACTATAACATACAAATCGATGCATTCTCTTGACACTTCAGCCTACCTGGAGAAAGACATCAATAGAGGTGATATCTGAAGTCATGAGAGCGGATATTAGTGAGGGTGTGAATAAGAAGAAAAAGATCAGAAAACTGAAGACAAAATCTTTAACAGATTCAGAGTTGTGTGTGGAAATGAGGAGAAAGAAAAGAAGGGAAAAGAAGAAAAGGAGTGGTCAGAGTAATAGAAAGGTAAGCTTTTTTAAAAAGGGAAGAAAATGAAATATCAGTCTGTGAGTGGGGGAAAATCCTTATCTAAATAAAATATAAAATTAATTATGGAAGATAAAATCAACAATTTCAATTACACAAAATTGAAAAGGATTTCCACATGCAAAGTCAATACAGCTCAAATTTGAAGGGAAACAGTTAACCAGGATAAAAATCTATGTAACAAATTTTTCTAACAGATGTCTGTTAAGATATGTAAGGAATAAGATATGTAAGGAATTAATACAAACATGTAAGAATAAGAGCCATTTCCCAAGAGGTAAGTGCTCAAAGGATATGAAGTTTTCAAATGAAGAAATGAAAGCTATAAAACAAGCAAATGAAAAAAATGTTTAAAATAACTACTAATAAGAGAAATACAAATTAAAACAATTCTGAGATTCCACTTTACTACTATCAGATTTACAATGACAAGCAAAAAAGGGAACTTGGCAATGTCAGAAGGGGTATAGGAGGACAGGTATGCTTAATGCACTGTTAACAGAGCTGTGAATTATGGAAGAAAACAAAATTATACCCTAAATGTCACTAAACTACACATATCACTATACTCCAGCGATACCACTACTTTTGGGCATACACTCCCAAATGGATCACAGAGGGAAAGTACCATGTACAAAAATATTCATGGGAACACTTTTTGTTATAGCAAAGAACTAAAAAGAAAACAGATACCATCAAATGAGGAATGGCTCAACAAACTGTGTTTACAAATATAATAGAATGCTACACACTAAGAAATGAAAAATATGACAGATTCAGAGCAACCTGAGATTAGTATGAACTGATGCAGAGTGAAATAAGTAAAACCAATGGTACAACGTGATGACTACAATAATGGAAAGGAAAACCACTCTGGAAGACTACCAAATCCTGACTAATGCTGTGATCATTTATGACTTCATGAAGCATGTTATCTACTTCTTGGCAGAGAAGTGATGAACTGAAGGGTGAGACGGAAACATATTTTCAGATATGACCAATAAATTACTCTTTCTTTAAACTCTGTTTAAAAGGAGAGCTTCTGAGGGTACAACATTGGGAGTTAATCTGTATTGATAGCGAAGCAAGAAAAAAATGAGAAGGAAAAACATTATTCAAATGAATATACTGGAAAAAATGCACAAAAGCAAACAAAAACATTCAGAAGAGGACATAAATAGAACAATTTTGTTGTTACTGTGTTAATTTCAATATACACTTCACATATCATAATTTCAGCTTCATATATAATCCTCTTTCTTGCTCTTCCTTGTATGATATTGAATTTCAAGTTTTTAAATAATCAAGTTTACAATAAAAAGGTATTTCTAAGCACTGTCATCAGAGAAGCGAAGAAAAGAGAATGTCAGGAAGCAGGTAATCAGTACTTATGTTACAGAAGAGTCTAAGGGAATGAGAACTAAAAAAAAAACAAAAAAACGAGCCACTGGATTTGACAAGAATTAAGTCCCCAGTTTTTTAAGAAACTTAAAGAAACCAGTTTCAAATACAACATAAATTAAAAGATCCAAACTCTGAGAAACAAAAGTAAATAAAAGTCCCAAAAGACACGACTCAGGGCGGCTAGGTGGCGCAGTGAATAGAGCACCGGCCCTGGAGTCAGGAGTACCTGAGTTCAAATCTGGCCTCAGACACTTAACACAAAAAACTAGCCGTGTGACCTTGGGCAAGTCACTTAACCCCAACTGCCCTCCAAAAAAAAAAGCCAAAAAAAAAAAAGACATGACTCCTTTATCTCAGCAAAGAATGAAGGAACACTAGGGCAAAATGTTGTATATATTGTCAGATATGATCACTGTATGGAGTATTTTATGGAGTATTTTTGCTTATCAATATGTTTAACCATCTTTCTTTGTTACAAAGGAAGCAGGAGAGAAGAAATTCGTTTTTTAAAAGATAAATTTATTGATACTCTTTTTTTGAACGTTACTGTCTCTTCCAAATGATGCTTCCCAACCTTCCATAGAATCCTCCATTGTAACTAGTAGGCATAGTAAAACAAGACAAATCAATGAACTCGCTATGTCTGAAAATGTATGCCTCACTCCAAATCTAAAGTCTAAAGCCACCTTTCCTCTCAGAGGCAGGAGGAATGTCTCTGGGAGGATGGGGGAGAGAGAGAAGGATAGCAGCTCCAGAAATGATCATGATAAACAACCAAATGTCATCAACAAAACTTTTTTTTTAAGGTGAGCTTCTCTTTAAAAAAAAAAATTTACTTTTAGTTTACAATATTCAGTTCCACAATCCCTTGAGTTTCAAATTTTCTCCTCCTCCCTCTTCTTTCCCTTTTCTCCCACCCCCGTCATGGCAGCATGCAATTAAATATAGGTTCTACAAATACCTTCACATTAAACATTAGTCAAGTTGTAAAGAAGGATTATAACCAAAGGAGTGAACAACAAGAAAGAAGGTACAAAACAAATACAAGAGAGAGAGAGAGAGCAAGTAGTTTGCTTCAATCTGCATTCAGACTCTACTTAATCTGGATGTGGATTTCCCTTTCCATCATGAGTCTTTTGGAGTTGTCTTCTAACCTTGTATTGCAGAGAGGAGCCCAGTCTATCAAAGTTAGTCGTCACACATACGATGTGTCTGTAACTGTGTACAAAGCTCTCCCGGTTCTGCTCTCCTCACTCAGCATCATTTTATAGAATTCTCTTCAGGTTATTTGAAGTCCATCTGCTCCTCATTTCTTATAGCACAATAGTACTCCATTACATTCATATACCACAACTTATTTAGCCATTCCTTAATTGATGGACATCCCCTTGATTTCCAATTAAAAGGTGATCTTTTCAATACAAGTAATAGGGATAGAATCTAAGCCACAGAGCTTAATAAGGCAAAAAGTAGAGTTAGCAAAAGTGGGATTATACTTTCAGAAAGCCAGAAATCAACATAAAATTATGAGAGATTAGATGATGGATAGAATAAAACAGCAGAATCAAAAGCAAAAAGTTTTGGAAAAACTGCTAACATGGCTGAAGATAGAGCTATTACAAGGGGGAGACTGGAATCGTTAGTGAAGCAAAGCGTAAATGTGGAAACAAGTTTTCTCAAGAGGTGATGGTGCAAGTCCAGAAATCATGGGAAAGGATTAGCATTAGCAAAAATTAAGTAAAAATTCTTCTTCTGAGGCTGTAGGAAAGGAAAATTGGTTAAATGTAGTAAGGGATAAGACTGAGGTGAACAATTGGACTATGTAATGAAGCTCACCACAACAGATAATCTCAGTCTTCGTAAAGGAGTAAAGTCATCTATCAAGAATTAATGACTTTTCTACCAACAGGGATGCTTCTACTCATGAGCACATCTTCCAGTCTTCTCCCTCAAATTCATTTATAATCTTCCTTCTCTACTGAATCAAAGTTCATCTCAGAAGTCTGTGCCTTTTAACCTGAACCCCATAAGTGCTGTGCAACCGCTGTTGCTAGATCTTTTGTATTTTAATTTTCCATTATCTGAATCAAGCATTTTCTTTTCAAAGATCTACCCTACTTGTCTCCCCCCCAACCTTATCTCCCTAACCATTATCCTTGCTCACCATCAACAAATATTTATTACTGTGACACTAATTTCCACCAGTGAACATCAAGGACCCTTGACTTAAAACATACTGTGATAAATGTAGAAATTTACAAGTACTACTATTATACTATTATACTACTGGCAGAAATATTCACCTATTTATCTGGAAATATATGTCAAGAGTTACAAAACTCATGCTCTTTGATCTCATAATTATGCTAAGACTTTATATACTAAAACATTACTAAATGAAGAAAAGACTCACCTGTACAAAAATTTTCATAGCAGGTTTATTTGCAATAGTAGAAAAACAAGAAACAGTGTCTATCAATTAGAGTATGGCAACATAAACTGTGATCAGTGTATTGAAATATGATTGTTCCATGAAATGACAAATAAAAGTAAATATGAAAAGATTTATATAAAATTATACAGGAGCAAGGCAAATACAATCAGAACAATGACTATGGCAAGGTAAAAAAATCAACAAAGTCATATATATATACACAATGATTAACTCAGAAGTGAGCACAGAAGTAAAATGCTATCTTTACTATTTTGTTAAAGTTTGGGGCTTTTTACCCTTTTATCAAAATGTATATAGTTCGAACTTTAATTCTGCTTCATTTCAATGAAAACTTAAACCACAATGCCAGTGCACCAATAGTTAAAAATATGCTACCCATCTCCTGAAAGGGAGGTGACGGACTAAAGAAGCAGAATGAAACAAACATTTTCAGACAGAGCCAATGTATTTGTTTTGCTTAACTGGGTATCTGCTGAAAGGGTTTTATTTTTCCTTCTCTTTCCATGGATAGAGGGATGGGGGGATTAAGGAAAGGAGGGGTAGCAATGATATTATTTAAAAAGGAAAAAAGTAAAGAAAAAATGAGCACCATTGAAGCATTTTTTTAATGCAGAGAAACAAACAGAAGTTCAGAAGGAAACATGAGCAGGACAGCTTTGAAAATAATACAATGAATTTAGTACATACTCAAGAGAAAAAGAAAGCTGAATATTGTAGAGTCATGATTTCACATACAATCTTCATCTGTTATACTTTAGATACAGAAAATTGCTGTCTGTTCAGCAGTCACCACAGTTTCAAGGATTTTCCATTTCTGAATTATTATCAATAAGCATTTACAATATACCAACTATATGCCAGGCATTTTGCTGGGAACTGAGGAAAACACTTTCAGCTGAAGGGATCAGGAAAAGATTCATGTACTAGATGGCAGCAACAGAGCTGAGACCAATGAAGGAAGTAGGAGATTAAGTTAAGGGAATAGGACATCCCAGGCACAGAATAGCCTATGCAAAGGCAATAAAGGAGTCAGGAGATAAGAGTGTTGTGTTTGAGGGAAAATAAGAGGATTGGCTGAGCTGGACTACAAAGCAGATGAACAGAGTAACACATACTGAGGCTGGAAAGGCAGGTCAGAATCATGCTGTAAAGGGCTTTGAATGCCAAAGAGTGGAGGAGTTTATATTTGATTCTAATGGCAACAGAGGATCCCTGAAATTTATGGAGCATGGCAGTCATGTGGCCAGACCTGAGCTTTAGAAAAATAACTTGGGCAGCTGTGCAGATGATACACTGGAGTGGAGAGAGATGTGGCACTCAAAGGCCAATTAACAGAAGGCTATTTCAACAGTCCAGGTGAGAGGTCATTAAAATCTAAACGAGGGTGCTGGCCACATGGGGAAAAGAGGATGGATATGAGATGTTGAAGAAACAGAAATGGCAAGATTTAGGAACAGATTCAATATGTGGGGTGAGGAAAAATAAGGAATCAAGAATGAGTCCAAGATCACAACTCTGGATGATTGATAAGTGGTGGTATCTTCAACAGAAATAGAAAAACTCAGAGCAAGGGTTAGTTTTGGGTGGGGGTGCAGAGAATAAGTCTGTTTTGGACATGTTTAGTTTGAGTTATCCCTGGGGTATCCAGCTTGAAACACACAACTGGCAGTGATGTGTACCTGTATCTCAGGAAAAAGAGTGGGACTGGATATACAGACCCTGGAGTTGTATGCAGAGATCATAAGTGAATCCATGGAAGCTTTATTAAGTCACCAAGTGAGAAAGTATGGAGGAACAAGAAAAAACAACCAGAACAGAAGCTTTGGGTACATTCACATTTAGGCAGCATGATATGGATAAAAAGTCAACAAAGAAGACTGACAAGGAACAATCAAAAAAGTTGAGGCAGGGGACAACTAGATGGCGCAGTGGATAAAGCACGGGCCCTGAAGTCAGGAGGACCTGAGTTCAAATGTGACCTTTGATCAGATACTTGACACCTACTAGCTGTGTGACTCTGGGCAAGTCACTTAACCCCAATTGCCTCACACACACACACACAAAAAAAACCCAACCAAAAAAAAAAAGTAGAGGCAGAACCAGGAAAAAGAAACTAAATAAAAAACAAAGAGTAGAGAATATGCAGGAGGAGTTAGCAGTAGTGTCAAATGCTGTAGGGTAGTAATTGGAAAAGGACCGTTACATTTGGCAAATAAGATATGACTTGTAACTTTGCAGACAGCAGTTTCAACTGAGTGATGAGGTTGGAAGCCAAACTGTAGAGGATTTAAAAGAGAGAAATAGGAGAGAAAAAAGAAGCAATAACTATAGACAGTTTTTTTTTCCTAGAAAGTTTGGCTGTGGAAAAAAAGAGGATACAAGACAATAGCTTGAAGGGATGATAGAGTCAAATGAGGATTGAGATTTATTTTTAGTATCAAATAATGTTTTATTTCAAAATAGTAAAAACTCACTTACATGGTCTAGCTTCAAGACCAGGCTGTTAAAGAAAAATCTGAATTATATGCTTCTTTTAATCAGCATCATCAGGGAATGTGGCATTTAATGTAAATGAAGGGAAAAAACCATGATTTAGTGCTGGAACATAAAAACAGTCTTTAAATGCCAAAACGTGTTTCTTTATTTGACCAATGTTGATAGAAACTTTTCCAAAAATTATTGCATATATGTGTTTTCTTAACCATTGAATAAAGAATAGTTCATGACAGAAAGTCACCATCATTATTACTAATATTTATTATATAAAAGCACTGTGCTAGATATAAGGAATATACAAAATGATATTATCTCTCAAACAATTAACAATCTATTTGAGGAGACAGACCATGTACATAACTTCTCTGAACCTCAGTTTCCTCATCTATAAATATGGGTATAATAATACTTGAACTATCTAACACACTGCTGTGGGGAAAATACTATAGAGATATGCCTGGCACTTCATAAATCCTTGTTGATTCACTGGCTGAAAAGTGAGTTACTGGGGTAGTGAATAAAGCACGGGCCCTGGAGTCAAGAATTCAAGTCCGACCTCAGACACTTAATACACACCAAAAAACTAGTTGTGTGACTTTGGGCAAATCACTTAACCCCAACTGTTCTACCTTGCCCCCTCCAAAAAATGGAAGGAAGGAAGGAAGGAAGGAAGGAAGGAAGGAAGGAAGGAAGGAAGGAAGGAAGGAAGGAAGGAAGGAAGGAAG
>JAQQSW010015308.1:0-11915 GCA_028646575.1 Pseudocheirus occidentalis | reverse complement strand
CCACAATATTGGTTTGATTATGGTTCAAGAACTGAAAGTAAGAAGAATGGAGGAGGGCACGGAGAAGGATACTTATGGTAGGGAACTTTTGTTTGTCTTTCATTCTCAGAGAGGACCATGGTATCAAGGAGATGATGACATGACTTGCAGTTGACTTTGATTTGAGTGACTGAGGGCCGTGCAAAGTCCCCAGGGTCACTTTCTTCTCCAGAGCCATCTGGGTCCAGTGGTCAGATATTCATCAGGATGGTTGGAGGTGGCCTAGGACACAATGGGAGACCCTGGCCCTTTGAGTGAATGAGGCCCATTTTGTGAATAGACCTCTTTAAGAAGTGAGTCAAGGGATGGCCCCTTTAATTAAAACAAAACAAAAACCAAACAAACAGGGAGGTAAAGACTCCCAGGGCAAAAGAGAAATAGTTGCTATTTAAATTCACTCTGAGGTAGGAGGGCAGAGACCTATTGTCCTCTAATCTATGAGTTCCAGTTCTGGTTTAAGCCTTGATCTTTGAGAAAGTAATCTAGCCAGAAAACCCCAAATTAATGAGGGCTTCCTTTGGTCAGAGCCCCCTCAGATGAGAGGAGAGGATAGGAGAAGTGGGAGGAGAGGGAAAACAAGGGGAGGGGAGGACTACTTACAGGATGTGTGTGTCCTTCATTCTTGAAGAGGACCATGACAATTAGGGAGATGATAACATGACTTGCAGTTGACTGATTCAAGTGAGGAAGGCTGTGCAAGGTCACCAGTCCCATTTTCTCCTCTAGAGCCATTTGGGTCCAGTGACCTGATATTTATCAGGATGACTAGTGATAACCCAGGATGCAATGGGAGACCCTGGGCCTTTTAAGCTAAGGTCTTTTTTTTTTAAAGTAAGGAGTATAACATAGAGGAAGGATTAGTGTAGATAGAAGTGGCAGACAAAGTGAATGGCAAGAAAACAGCTGAGTTGGAACATAAAACATGCCTGAAACTAGATAGATACAATGGTCTTCTATCTATTATACTCACCAATCAGGGCAGTTAAGGCCCTGAAGGAGTTCCAAAATTGAGAAGATTCAGTTGCCCTGAAACATGCAAAGCTAACGACAAGGTTCAGTAGTCAGCATGGTATAGTAGTATAGTAGCTTATGTGGAGGATGGTAAGAACATCACCAGGGTGAATGATCTGTAAGCTTCCCTCCAGCTCTATATTCTATGTCATAATAAACTTTCATAACTTGTCTGGAATCACTCAGCTAGTTACTGGAAGATAAAGCACTATAACCCAACAAAAGACCTCCCCCACCTCATTCTGTCCTAGTGTTCTTCCCATAAGACTCCTTTAAACACTTAAAAAGATGAAAAAGAGGAGGGGGTTGACATTGCTTTAGTTAGAGTAACATTTGTCATCATCACTAATATCAATGTACCCCAAAAGGTACACATTTGTTATGTAGATATTTATTAAATTTATGTACATACACAGCCCTGAAATGTATATAAGAGGCGTACTGTTTCTGCTTCCATTGAACTTCATTTATCATAGCACATTAGTACATTAATAAGATTAGTAATGATATGCTAATATAACATACTTTAAAGCACTGTTTCAAAGGTATTTTTCATAATAAATAACTAGGATCAAATAATATGCTTATAATAGTCTTCTGTCTCATCCTCTAAGGGTTCTAATGGTAGTCCACCAAAAGGAGAATACACAATCGCCCTATATGCCATTCCTGTTGTAGCGGCTAGGTGGCACAGTAGATAGAGTATTTGGCCTTGAGTCAGGAAGCTTCATCTTCCAGAGTTCAAATCTGCCCTCAGACACTTACTAGCTGTGTGACTCTAGGCAAGTCACTTAACCCTGTTTGTCTCAGTTTTTTCATCTATAAAATGAGCTGAAAAATGAAAGACTTTACCAGTATCTTTGCCAAGAAAGCCTCAAATAGGGTCACAAAGAGTTGGACATGACTGAAACAAATGAGTAACAACAAAACCATTCCTTGGAAAGCATCACCTATTCCCAGGGATGACAATGGCACTCTTTCCATACCATGTAGAATAGATTACTAGTGACCTCATGAAAGATATACTGAGTTGTGATAATGGCCCCAAAGGGCTCATCTGAAACGAGACTCCTTTACAGATCTCATGATTTTCCTCCTAGAAGGGAGAAGCCCCCACCTAGTTGAGACTCCAGCTCTCACTATAAGGGTGAAGAGTAGGGGAAGGGAATAAGCATCCATTTATATAACACCTATATGTGCCAGGTACTGTGCTGAACACTTCCCAAATACTACCTCATTTGATCCTCATCTGATATTAAAATATTTGATTAGCAATGTCAAGAATTGAATGTATGTGACTGAGCTAGAAGGCATAAAGAGTTGACAATTCTGAGTAAAAAAAAAATACTCACTATCAGGAAAAAGATAAAAGGAGACCAAGCATAGGACAATTATAGAAGGCTAGTAATTTATAGGACACAATCTGGAAGGCATCATTACAAGTGTCCATTCACACCCTCCCACCCCCAAAAGTGCACCATCAAACTTAAAGAGTTAGAGCTGTAGTTTATCTTAGAGGTCAACCAGGTCAACAGTCTAAGCTTAGGGATGATGACATTTTAAAACCTTTTAAAAAGAAGTAATTATTACTAATTCAGGAGTAAATGGCAAGAACAGAATTTGAACAAAAGTCCTCTGCTTTCCAATTCACAACACCTAAGTTTAGTCTTTGAATATGTGACAAAATGTTTCTGAGGATGTAGTCAAGGAAACTAAGCAGGGACCCAATGCCTTATCAAATAGCCAGTTGTGAAAGGATTTTTAATAAAGGGCCTAGTAACTGACAAATATAAGGGAATGTTTGTGAAAGTAGTCAATGGGGCAGGAGCAGAAAAATATCCAAATAAATCTTTACTTTATCTTTATCTTTACTTTAAATCTTTATCCACATATCTTTACTGTAGAGAAGTGGAGATAACAATTGTATTACAACTTAGCAGTGACTAAAACTGAGGAACAGAAGAGGGTCTGGTAGACTTGAAGAGTCTAACCAACCAGATCTCTAACCAACCAGAAGATGACTTGAAAGTAAGCTCTGTATGAACCATAAGATTAGCACAATGCCTTACACGGAATAAGCACTTAAATGTTTGTCGAATTGAAGTAGGAGTTTTCTACACCTGGTTGCTGGTTTTTTGAAAACTTAGTCCTTGGTGGAAACTTATTGCTATTGTTGTTGGTCCTTTGTTCTTGAAGAAGATCAATGCTATCACAAGGGTGATGTCTAGGGGTAGCTAGGTGGTGCAGTGAATAGAGCACCAATCCTGGAGTCAGGAGGACCTGAGTTCAAAGATGACCTCAGACATTTGCCCCACTTACTAACCATGTGACCTTAAGCAAGTCACAACCCCAATTGCCTTGCCTTCCCCTTCCAAAAAAATGATAAACAAACAAACAAAAAGAGTGATGTCTTGACTTGCTCACGAATTCGATTTAAGTGAGACAGAGCTGTGTAAAGTCATCAGCCTGAGTCTTTTCTCCAGAGTCATCGAAATGGAGTGGCAAAACAAAAGTCAAGATGACTGGCAATGGCCTGGGATGCAATTGGCAACATTGGCCTTTCTAAATTAAAGTCATTTCCCAGACCTCAGTTTGTCTGAGGCAATGCCCATTCAATGACTAAGAGTTGTGTAAGAATTTAGACAAAAGATGGCCTAATTTATCATCATAAAAAAATCAAAGCGCATTAAAGTTACTCAAAGCCTAATCCATTTGAACTAACAAGGGGGTGAAAAAGGCCATGAAAGCTGTTTGATAAATGGCAAGAAGATTCATCTAAGTTCGAAAATTCAAGAAACATTTTCCTTCAAATGCCTTACTGTGTGCTCACATACACATGGACATATATGTCTATCTGTATGTATTTATAGACAGAGATAGAGAGACAGCAGAAACATTCTCACCACAAGAATTAGCCCATCTCTTATTTCTCCTCTGTCATCTTCTCTTGTCTAATCGTTTCTCTCTTTCTAATCACACACCCCAATGAAAACAAACCAGGAGGACTTTAGGAGAGGTACCTTTACTATTTTGTTATATCTTCCCTGAAATGTCTTCCCTGCAAGTTCTAGTCTTTACTTCTGTCTCCCTTTTTTTATCTTTACTAGTGGATATAGTTCGTTCATACATATACATACACACACACACACTCGTGTGCACACACACACACACGTACCTCTTAACTCTTCTCTGTTCTATCAAACAGCCTTGTTCATCTCCCAGAATTCTGAATACATTTCTCTGTGTAAGGTACATGTGATCCTCTATGCTAAATGGCAGTAGATGTTTCAGTGAATGGAATACTAGACTTGGAATCATAGTTCAAATCCTGTCTCACGTGCTTACTAGGTATGTTACACAGGCACACATTTATCCTATCCTGACCTCGGTTTTTACAACGATAAAGTGGGAATATTAATAACTTTTATCACACAGGGTTGTTGTGATGTTCAAATGAGAAAATTCATGTGAAGTACTTTGTGGGTGATGTCAGAAACAAAATATGCCAATAGAATTTCATTTTAAAAAGGAATGAAAATTAAGTTGAGGAGAAGAGATGAACCTGATGGGTGGAAGAAGACGTAGACAAAAATCTGTGCTTCATTCAACACAATTTGGAAAGCATTAAAAGACATTTTCAAGATATGTTAGAAATAGGAGGATGCTAAAAGAAAAGTATTATTTTATTATAAAGTATTTTCACCTTAAAAAGTAAGTAAGTACTTAAAAAGCAAGTAAGAAGATATCACTCACTATTGACCCATATCTTAACTTCTCTATAAAATCCTCAGGAAAATGGTCTAGGAAGATATTAAGCATCTCCTTTATGAATATAGGCTTTACGTTCCAAAGTGATTGAATGTTGATGATAAGAGACACAGAGATAATTTAAGAATCACAGATCTTCCAAAACAATATAATAAAAAGAAAACCAAATTGAATACTATCCTAAAAGAAATAATACAAAAAACAGCCCAGAACTTTTGAATATAGACAACAAATTGCTAATAAATCAATTAAGCAGAATTTTTTCAAGGCCTACTATGTTCCAGTCACTGGGTCAAGTGCCAAGAAAGCAAACCAAGAGTAAAAGTACTTGTGTTCAAGACACTTGTATTCTAACTGAAGAGACAACATCTACCTCCTGTGATCCCTTATAATTGTCCACCAACACAATTGTCCACTAACTGCTTTAGATTTAAAGTTTGCAAAAGTGTTTGGTATGCATTATGTCACTGGTACTACACAATACCCCAGTGTGGTTAAGCTACTAAAAGGCATTCTCATCCTATTTTTATGCACACCATTTAGGCTCAAGGAGAATTAAGTGACTAGTCCATAGGTATACACTTAGTGTTAGGGGTGGAATCTGAACCTAGCTCATCCCTGCCTTGAAGTTGTACACTCCTTCATTGTTGTTCTTGAATCTAGCCTGGCAGATGTATTTATCTGTACTGATCCCTTTAGTACTTTATACCTGGGTATCTGTTCACTCCATCTCACTCCCCAAGTTGTGTTGCTGAAAAACCCTGGCTTGGATCAAGTGAATTCTTCCATTTCTTTCATCACCATCACACATGGTAGATTTTATTCTGATAATGATTGCAATCAAAGACCCCTCCCAACTGCCCAGGGAGCTGCGGTAGACCTGCTCAACCACGAGAAAGTTTGTCTCTGTGCTAAATTTTGAGAAATTCTAATAGGCCTATCTGCCTACAAATTTCTTTTCAACTGCTTTGCCACAGTACCCAAAATACATACTTTTGACATTACTCCTTTGGGGCTCTTTTTAGTTCACTCCATTAAGATCGAGTATTAAAAATGTAAATATGTTACCTGGAAGGGGATATTACCCCTTAGCATGACCTTATATATTGGATTATGGAAATTATCAGCTAGAAAGCAGCAGGGCACTGATAGGGGACTAAGGGGAAGCAATTAGAACAAAAACTGAAAAATTCTGAAGGGAATGGAAAAAAAAGGAGGAATTAAAGGAAATGATGGGAATTTATACATACTATCCTATAAAGACTAGTTTAAAGGAAGAAGAAGGTATTTTCTAGGTAGTCAGTTATTTTCCTAGGGAGTAAGAAAGGATTAAGGGGATGTTTTGTTGCATTATATATCTTTCAATTGTAATTCTTATTACTATTTATTACTTCTGTAACAAATTCTAAAATTGCCCAGCAATGTTTCTCAACTTTCCAGTGACTGAACAGGAAAGAACTGTGAACAGATATTTTCTGTTTCTGCTGAGAAATTATTGTTTTGGAGGAATGTAAGTCATATGCTAGCAAAAGCTGCCTAACAATGAGGGGAGTGAAATTTTGGAGACTGTATAATCTCTTTCTTGGACAAAAAATATTACGATGATTTGAGAGCCATTTTTCTGGGGCAGTTGATGTCAGTTCTGGAAATGACATTTCCCTATTTGTCACAGACATTTGTAAAGAATTATCTGATGTGGAAGTGCTTGGCTAGGTAAAGATGCACCATGGGGCAGTTTTCTTGGCATCTAGGTGATGAAACAACTGTAGACTTGTTACTCAAGGCTTCAGAAACAGAGCTACTGGAACTTTATTCCCTATTTGACAGGGCTGAGGCTCTCTCAGACTGTGAAGCTTTTTGATCTGTTCACACAACCCCAAAATAGTTATCTTACTCTGTTATTAACTAAATTGCTAAGTCCAAAATGTTATAAAGTACAATCCTAAAATAATAATCAATGAAGGTGGGAAATGCCGTTAGTCTGTTGTTCTGTAACTTGCAAGTCTCTTTCCCAAAACAGTTATTTATGGTATAATTTCTCGAAATGCTATTGGCTCCCTACAAAGACTCCATCATGCTATTAGGAGAAGGGATATTCCCATGAAAATTTTAATATAGTGGGGTTGTGGTCTGAAAGTGAAGTAGGAATTTTTTAGGATTTATGTTTAAAATGACAAGATCTGAAGAGAAGTAGGCAAATGGATAAGGCAGAGATACACAATCTTCACTCGCTCCCACATTATTAAGGTTGTATGTGTAAAAGGTGGAGCTGGAAGGGATTTTAGAGGTAATTGAGTCCTTCTCTCTGGTTTTGCAGATAAGGAAACTGAAGCAGAGAGGATAAAGAATTTGTCTAGGAGCACACAACTAGTAAGTATATTAGGCATGATTTAAACACAAGTTTTCAGACCTCCATGTTTAGCTCTCTACTTTCTTTAAGGGAGAGTTAATCAGAGACAATACCTCCATAAATCAATTTAAGCATACTTTTCACCTTATAGATTATGAACATGTGAGTCTACTTCTTCTCCAGTGGAGTATGATTATACCCATTGCTAGCATGTTGAAAGAATTCGTCAGTTTTCAAAGAGGTCATCAAACTGATTGAAAAAATAACTTCTTTGGCCTTTTATACAAGTTATATTTTTAGCTTAGTATTTTCTGAATACAGAGGATAAACTAGAGGGCTATTCAAGTCTTTATCATAGCAATGATTCTATTTTTTTCTTTACTTGGTTTCTGGTTCAAATGTGTTTTGTGTTTTGTTTTGTTTTGTTTTTAGGAGGGACAAGGATTTAAAGATAGTACCAAGGCATCTATCTGTCCTTGGATATTTGATCCTTGTTCCTAAGTGCCAGAAGTGATTCTAATAAAGACTATTTTTCTTTGGATGAAATTTTCACCAAACTTTGTCAATGTGAGATTATGAGAATTTAGCTATCCAGAACTTAACAATGAAACTCATCAATTACCATAACAAATTATTAATAGCATGAATTTAAGAATATTAATAACTTTGGAAACTTTATTCTCTTCAAAATAAGATGAATAATTTTCATGAAATACAATTCAAGCTCTATTAAGTTTTTATTTTGTATATAGTATCATGCTATATTCTTAAAGAAAAACAAAGTTTAGATAAGACACAATTTATTACCTTAGGAACTTTAAATTTTAGAAGGAGCATAACATGCACAGATAATTATAATACAAAGCAATGCATGCTAAATATATTAGAAGGGTACTATGTGAGGTCCAGTAGGGAAGAATATTATCATGAGAGGAAAAGCCTTCATAAAAGAGGCGACATTTAAATTAAGCTTTAGAACATAGGCAGGCCATCTCTAGGGTGACAGGAGACTGGAAGGAAGGAAAAAATTATGGGATAATTTTGTTGCATATTTGAAAGGAATAGTAAATTGTGTATAGTAGATTTGTAGTTTCATGTACAATCATCTTTTATATTGTAATACGTCATGGAAATTCTTCATTCATTCCACAAATTGAATTAAAAAAAAGGTAAGCAGGGAAAGGAAGTAGAGTGGGGATGGGAATGTCATTTCAGACATAAGAGCACCACAAGCAAGGTTATAGAGGAAGAAAAGACTGGGGTATGCTTGGAGGACAGTCAGATTTGCTTATAACGGAGAAGACATGAAAGGGAGTAAAGGCATAATGGCGCCAGAATGTGAAAGTATTTTAATAGCAAGCAAAGAAATACTCATTTAATCCAAAATAAAAAAGCACCAATAGAAATCTTAAATAATCCATTCACAGAGGACAATAATTGATCAAGGCATAGAGGAACTATTGGAAGGGGATAGTTCTGATGGATTGGAATCCCTATCAAACTTTTATAGAATAATTACTACCCATATTGCACAAATTATTCTAAAAAAATAAGAAAGCATCCTATCAGATTCCTTTTATGAAGCAAATAATGTCCTAAAGGGAAGATTTTTTTTAAAAGAAAAATTATAGATCTCTAAAATTAATCAATATCTATGAAAACTTTTAAAATAAAATCATGTCACGTAAATGACAATGATTTATCCAAAAAAATATGATTAAGCAAAATCTAGTTGTATTTATACAGGATGCAAGGCTATGCAGCATTAGGAAAACAACATAATTAAGCATGTGAAAAACAGACATGTTGATAAGTACAGAAAAAGCTTTTGACAAAGTACAACACTCATTTATGCTAAAAACCTTACAAAGTATAAACAAAGAGGGACCTTTTTAATATAATAAAAAGTATCTATCTAAAATAAAAAGCAAGTATCATATGCAATGCGGAAACATCTGACAGTTTCCTCACACATAGAGGAGTAAAGCAGGAAGACCCACTGACCCCATAATTATTTTATATAGTACTATAAATGTTAACAATACAATTGAGGAAAGGGAAAGAATAAAAGAAAATACTAAGGTTTAGAATAAGGGACTCTAGGTAAATGTTGGTGGCATTAACAAAAATAGTGAAATTAAAAGAAACAGATTGAGAAGGAAATATAACAAGTTTTGTTTGGGGCATGTTGAGTTTGATGTGATAGTAAGATAATGAGATCAGAGTTTTAAGGCAGTTTGACATGTATATCTGGAGTTCAAGAGAAGTCAGGGCAAGAGATAGATTTGATAGTCCATTTCCATAGATATGGACCTTCAATAAGATTGCTAAGAGAAAGGGAGTAAAAAGGCAAGAGCATTCAGGTCAGAACTGAGAAGAATATTAAATTTAAGGATCTGAGAAGAAAACAATGAAGTAGTTAGAGACAGAGTGAGGGAGAGTTGGAACAAGGTTGTAGGTATTAGTTATACCAAGTAATAGCTCTACCTCACCTCAACTCTGTTATGGGAAAAAAAAGGGTGAAGCATTAATGAAAACATGTTTTGTAAAGTGGAGGAAAATTTAGGGAAATATCTTTGGACTTCATATTTTTATAGTTAAGTATGTAGCTAAGTCATCTATTTTAACTATGAAAATAAAAGGTAGTCAGGGCCTTGAAAAAAGGGAAAAAGCTTTAGAAATATTTACTAAAATACTAGAGCAAGAACAGCTCAGCAGGTGGGACAAGAAGGGCTCATCACAGCATGCTGGGAGCCAAAAACCAGCCTGGCCTGAAACCACAGCTTGGCCCAGGGGCGGCCAGGATGAGTGACAGCTGGAGCCTTCAGGAGAGTGGATCAGCAGCAGCTGTGGCAGTTTCCAGAATTATCAAGCCATAAGAAATAAGGACTAAGGGAAAGGTTAGTGGAACTCAGCAAAATTCAGGGGAGAGGGTCCAGCTCAACTGCCCCCAGGGCAAGGAAGGAACAGAAGCAGTGCAGTTGCCTCCATGTGGCTATTTCAGAGTTTGGGGCCTGCAGATTGCAGGAGGGGGGGGGCCAATCGATCATTCAGGGGCTACGTACTCCTGCCTTAAGTGGCCTGGATCAGGATTGTGGTCTTGGGTGATGGTCCTGAAGTACATTTTCAGGGAGCCAAAGCTGGTGGGGGCTTCAGAGGCCTCCAAATAGCTCCAGCAGCTGCAAAAACCCCAGCAATCTGGGACAGAGCTTTCCCCTCTGGAAGCAGAGTTCCACAGATCTAAAAAGTCAAATAATTGACTGGCAAAATGAGCAGGCAAAGGAAGCAAAGTAAGAACAGTAATGAAACTGTAGATTCCTTTTTTGGGGACAAAAAAGATCAAAACATGGAATGAGGGGAAGACAACACACTCAGAACTCCCACACCAAAACCTTCCAAGGAAAATGTAGACTGATTACAAGCCATAGAGCAGCTTAAGAGGGATCTTGAAAACCAAATAAGAGAAGTAGAGGAAAAATTGGAAGAGAAATGAGAATGATGCAAGAAAGTCATGAAAAGAGAGTCAACAACCTAACTGAAGAAAATAACACTTTAAAATAGATTAACTCAAATGGCAAAAGAGGCCCATAACGCCCATGAGGAGAAGAATGCCATACAAAGTTGAATTCGCCAGATGGAAAAGGAATCTTAAAAGCTTTCTGAAGAGAAAATAGATCCAGAAGAGAAAATTTAAAAATTATTGGACTACTTGAAAGCCATGATCCAAAAAAGAACCTAGAAAGCTTCCTTCGAGAAATTCTCAAGGAAAATTGCCCTGACATTTTAGAACCAGAGGGCAAAATATAACTTGAAAGAATTCACCAATTACCTCTTGAAAAAGATCCCAAAAAGAAAACTCCTAGGAATGTTATAGCCAGATTCTGGAGCCCCAAGAAGAAACAATTTGGATACTGTGGAAACACAATTAGGATATCCCAGGATCTAGCAGCTTCTACATTAAGGGATCAAAAGACCTGGAATATGATATTCTGGAGATCAAGGGAGCTAGGATTAAAACCAAGAATTCCCTACCCAGCAAAATTGAGTATAATGTTCTAGGGGAAAATATGGTCATTCAATGAGGTGGAGGACTTTCAAGCATTCTTGCTGAAAAAACCAGAACCGAAAAGAAAATTTGACTCTCAAATACAAGAAACATGAGAAGGTAAACATGGAAAAGAAATAATAAAGAACTTATCAAAATTGAACTATTTATATGCCAATGTGAAGAAACAATAATTGTAACTTATGAAACTTGTCTCAGTATGAGGATAGGTGAAGGGAATACAAATGTATATATATGTATACATACACATATGTCTATATAGGAGGGTATATATATATATATATATGCTTATAAACACACATCTGGGTATGTGTATATATGAGTATATAGAAGGCACAGGCTCTATTGAATCGGAATGGATGATACTCTAAAAGGTGAAATTCTGAGGTGGGAGAGGATTAGAATGAGAGGAGACAGGGAGAAACAGAATGGGGTTAATCATCTCATATAGAAGAGGCAAGGGATAAGTGTTACAATGGAGGGAAAGAACAGGAAGACAAAAGGGAAAGGGTCAACCTTACTCTTATTGAGTTTGGCTTAGGGAAGGAATGACATAAACTCTAAACTGGGTATCTTGCCACACAGGAGAGTAGGGGGAATGGGGATGAGAGGTGGGATAATGGAGGGAAGGGCAGGGTACAGGGGAGGGTTGCTGGAAGTACACACTTCTGTAAAGGGACA
>JAQQSW010015307.1:0-11915 GCA_028646575.1 Pseudocheirus occidentalis | reverse complement strand
GTGAACTGTTGAAACTGTGAACATTGTACTGAATAAAGATTTGGAATGGAATAAACAGAGTGTTCACTAATACTGTGTAATCTGAATCTTAAAAGCTCTTCACAGTAGCATTCTCTCAGGAATCTACTGTTGATTGGCTTTACAGCTTTCCAGATGGAGTTGAGTGCCTGGTCAAGGTCACACACAGATTGTCCTAGCAGAGTCCTGTTTAGCCAAGGACACTTCCTGCTTAACTGTGGAATGAAAGACCCGAACAAAACCCCTAACTGTGAGGTCACATTATCTGATGGAAGCCCAGCCAGACTTCCAGGTTCTCATTTCTCTCAGCTAACTTGGTACATCTTGGTGTCCTCACAAAGTACCCTTTAAGAGAAGGCTCTCTGAAAAGATGCACCTGTCAGGCACTCCTGAGACTGGCAGGAATCTGCTAGGAACAGAGAATTTACTAGTAAGGCATATGATAAACAGAGACATTGAAGTGAGTTGGCCCAAGTCCCATAGAAAATTGGTGGCAGAATTGGGACCATTTCTAGCATACTTTTCCAATTCTGGACCTGCCATCATTCCATTCTACTTGGGGGCTTGAGGGGAAGAGTTCAGCAGAGGCTGAAATATAGCCTTACAAATGGCTTCTGACATGCACAGTAGTAAGTTAAGGAACACAGGTGTAATGTTGGCAGCCAGGATTATATGAATCGGGACAGAGTAACTGCAACAGCTCCTTGGCTCTGTCTAACCTTCTGATCTAACAGCAAGCCTGGGCCTGGAAGCAAAAGCTATGATGGGGTGAGAAGGTTTGGGATGGGTCTTTCAGAACATACTGCTGGCATGCCAAGAGAAATATTCCTGGGAGTAGGGGAGGGGAAGGCAAAGGAGTGCTCATGTCCTAGGGAGAGAGTTGGAAGCACATGAGACCCAGGTAGATCACTATTACTGTCTGACTGTTCTGTTCTCTGAATACAGTACAGGGGAGCATTGCCTTTTTCTCCTCCCCACTCTCTTCCTCCACTACCATATGTATTTTTGGAATAAAATGTCTTTGACACAGTGAGGACAGTTATCATAGGTAGACATGATAAAGGAGAGGCAAATTCAGCAAGTGGGAGAGATCAGAGGAAATCCCCTTATCTTTGGGACATATAGAAGGGAGCTTGGCTTGTTTACCTGCAATGCTGAAAAAGCCTTCTAAAGTAAGCCGACTGGTGTTTAAAGGTTAAGTGGTAAACCATCCCATTAGAAGGAACTAGCTTCTTCCCCTCTAGCCAGAGGTCACTGGAAGCAGCTGGATCCCTGTCCCTGGCAGTAAGCCCAGGGTCCGTTTTCATGTGGCAGGGTCATCAAAGTGGTGATACCCAGCAAAGTGCATGACATGTCCTAAGAATAAAATGTGATCATGACAGGACGAAGGCCTCGGACCCAACATTATTTTCATTACTAACTTCTTCTTTGGCCTTTCCCTCTCCTTCCTCCCCTCAATTCAAATTACTAACAAATTCTTGTCTTTCTGACCTTCCAAAGACATCTCTTTGACCTGTCTGTCCCCAGGATATTTTTCTCTTTCTGCTACTACCTTAGCCTCACCTCTCACCTGCACTACTGATGTAACCTCCCAACTCCTTGCCTGGCTCCTAACTTTTACTTTTCTCACTGCTCCCTTGCTCTAATGCCTTCAATGGTTCCCCATTACCTGTTGAGTAACATACAGGTGTTTGAACCTGGCATTCAATGCCTATTCTTGACTTAGTTTTAAGCTTCCTTTCCAGTCTCACCCCTTACTGCTCACCTTCATGTAGTCTCTGTTTCAGCCAAAAAGTTGCTTGCTTTCCTGCATGTTCATAGAATTACAGCTAGAAGGGACCTCCAAGATCATCTGGTTCCCATTCCTCATTTACCCATGAGTGAACAGAGAGGAAACATTTTCTCCGTCCAGGGCCTCATTGTCCCTCATCTCTTATTCTTGTTAATGGGGGGGGGGCTGTTGTTCATCTTAGGGTTATTGCAGTAGTATCCCAGGTGGCCCCCTTGACTTTAAAGTCTCTCACTTTCAATCCATCTTCCACACATCTCAGAAAGAGATCATGGCACAGTCCTACTCAAACGCTAGTGGCCCCTTTTAGTTCGGAGATGTTAGGTCAGTGCTTCTACTTGGAATTGAAAGCTCTTCACAGTGTAATCACTAGTCCCAGCCTACCTTTGCAGACTTGCTCTCACACACTCTATGGTGCAGCCAAACTCCCATTTTCATGCTTTCTAATACAAAACACTCATTTTTGAAGTGGCCACCCCCTACATTTCTGGAATACCCTTTCTTCTCTGCCTCAAAGAATCCCTTATTTCTCCCAAGAATTAGCTGGAGTACTACTCCCTTTCACATCAAGAATTTCCTGGTTTCCAGTCACTACTATCCTTCTTCCCCCAAACTCCCTTTTATTAATTTTGTGTATGCTGTATGTATATCTCCACATGTGCCTGGGCTCTCCCCCAAATAAAAGCTAAGTTCTTTCATCACTTGTGTATAGTCTCATGTCCTAGGACAGCATCTGGCACACAGTAGGTGCTTAATGAACAACCTACCCACCTGCTTTTCTAGTCTTGTACATTTTGCCTTTCTTGCACCCCAGGGCTTCCACGATGCAGTGACTCTAAGCTCCCCACAGGTCCCCAGATTGGGTCATTCTGTCTCTCTGCTCCTGTTGGTTTATCTGCCTACCCGCCATGCCTGGAATTCTCTCCCTCCTCATCTCAGCTTCCTGGCTTCCTTCACATCCAGGCTAAACTCTTGCCTTCTAGAGGAAGTTGTTCCCTCTTAGTCCTAGCACCTTCATTCTGAGGATTATTCCCAATTTGTCCCGCCTCTAAATCATTTGCACAGAATTGTTTGCATCGTTCTGGCTCCTCCATCAGGCTGTGAACTCCTTGGGGGCTGCACTGTCTTTTCCCTCTTTTTGTATCTCCACAGCCTAGCTCTTAGTAGGTGCTTAGTAAATATTTATTAAGTGACTGATTGATTGACATCCCCTGAGAAAACATATGTAAAGTGCTTTGTAAGCATTAGAGCCCTATATTAATTTCAAGCGTTTCCTTATCCTTCTGAATCTTTGTTCCTCCCATCCGTACCTACCCCGAATTTACCCTGTATCTTTGGTTCCTACATAGCCAACTGAATGCTCTCCCCCCCCCCGCCCTTTACACTGTGAGTTCCTTGAGAGCTTTTCTGCCTTCTGCCTTTTTCATATCTCCAGCATTGAACACAGTGCCTGGCACATAGTAGGTGTTTTGAAGACTCTCTGACTGCCTGCTAGTAACAACAACAATTACATCAACAGCAGTAGTACTATAATGATATTGAGGTAATTGATGCCAGCTTTGCTCCCATCCTCTGATCCAGAGGGGCTGAACATTGGTTGTTTTGATATAGTAGGATTCCAAATGGTGCTCTTCTCTCTAGGAGATAAAGTTTGCCTGCTTTAAAGGTTTGGCCCAAACAGTTCCTTTTATTGACTTTTCAGCATCATTTAGGTTGGACCTATGGTTGATTGGGGTCCTAATATCGTTTTGTGTTGTATATTTTGTATAATTAGTGAAGGAACGAATCTCATCTGAGATTATCTCAACAGGGATGGATAGTGGTGTCCATGACCTCACCTCTTCCCAGACAGCTCCATTAATTGTAACAAATCTTCAAAGACCCCTGTGATGAACTGATTAACTTCTAGCTTCAAGTATCATGAAATCATTTTTTTAAAGAACTTCATCCACTTCAATGTGCAAGAACAAAGCTGAGTATTGAGAGTTGGCTGAGAATACTCTCTCCTCATTACAACCTATGTAGCATTGCTAATGTAACACTGACTGCCTTGGTAGACACGCTGTTTTTTCAAGAGTCTTAAGCTGCTAAAACAACTCAATTTAGAGGGGCAGAGAAATTGGAGGCAGAGAGAGAGAGAGAGAGACAGACAGACAGACAGACAGAGAGACAGAGAGACAGAGACAGAGAGAGAGAGAGAGAGAGAGAGAGAGAGAGCTCTGTGCAATCTATGGCAGAGACAAGGGCATGGTCTGAAGGCAGCTGAGACCTCATCAAGCCCAAGAACTTTGACCTTGCTTGCCCTACACCCCCATTTTTCCACCAATGCTAGTCCCTTTCCAAGAGACAAGTCTAATTTTGTTTTCTCCTCATCCTGAATTATAATCTTTGCCTCTCATTTTCTGAGAAGCAATTAATTCATACAATCATTTCAGAACGTTCACTCCAAGGAGCTCTCTACCATCCCCAAAGCAAGTTCTGTAAATCCCTATGCATCCCAGGCATGTTATTTTTTTTTCTAGAGCAACAAGCAGAGGTGAAGAAAGAAGCAGTGAGGAAAGTTAATAGGGAGTTAGTAGCCCAAGTTGTAGGGTCCTGCTCCGAGGCAAGTTGGCCAGCCATGCAGCCATCCCTGTGCCTTTATGGACTCCGAGTCAGCTGGGGAGCATTTCACTGGCCATTATTTGGTTCATTCCCCAGTTACTTGGAACATTAATTATTTTTGTTTACCTGTGCATAATTTTTCCTAATTTCCCAGCAGTTGTTGTCTTTATAATTGACAATGCAATTTGCTGCATGTGTGCGTTCTGCTCCCAGACAAGGGTGCCTAGATAGAATGCACCCATCTCACCATGATTTCAGGCGGTTGAGAAAAGAATGAGTTGTGACTAATTTCCAATTAATTTTCAGTGGTTACAGGGGAGCCAAACAATTGCACCTACTAATTAAAATGTAAAAGATTCCAGAGTGTCATCTTCAGGTGTCTGTGGAGTAGACAATTTCCATTTGAGTTCAAAGCAGGATCTTGAACAAGCTGTAGCCTGACAGCTCTATTAATTTAAAGGCTCCTTGATACCTATTAGTATAAAACACAAAAAAATACCATTAATCATTTATTGTAATTTTGCAGCTCTGTCATTTCCTCGCTATGTTAAAAATTATGATGACACCATAATGTTCTCGAGTCTACCTGGATGGCAGGGAAACAGATCCCACAAGTTAGGAAAGACACCAGAGTACATTATTAGAGCTTAATTAATGCCAAACTGATTAGATTGGACTGCATCTTACACAATAATATTTTAAAGGAATTTTTTAAACTGTCATGTAAAATCCTACTCCAAACGTTATGTTTACAATTAGACTAATTTATTATTGTCCTTCATTTTTGTACATGAGGATTTAAATATTTTCACATAAACTTGAATAGTACTTTTTTGCCAGAACCTTAGTTCTTAATGGCTGGGCTCATTTCTTTTATTTTAGAAAACATTACAGTTGTGAAGAGAGGAGCAGCAGTATTTTTGTTGGCCATAACTGTTAGCCACACCATACTTCACTGGGATGCAGCTCATTATAACCTCAAAGGGTAAATGTTTACTATAAGAATTATAATTGAAACGTTACACCTATAACTGTAGCCAAGGCATAGTGACCCTCAGTTTTCTGCCAGGATGGGAAATTTAGGGTGCAAAGAGCATCCTCCATAGGCATATTCCATACCTTGTCCAGCCTCGTCTCCATAGCGATGACCATGCTGTGCTCATCCTTTGGCCTGGTTCGCTTTCTCTTTCTTCAGTAGTCCCTCACCTGACCCCTCCCTCCATTTCTCCACTACCACCAAGACCTTCAGCAACATGCTTCCAAAAGATATTTTTGTCTTTTCTTGGCCTCCCTACCTCCCCAATACCGCCCATTTCCACTTGTTCCAAGTATCAAAATGGCTAACTATAGGTCTGCTGATTTTTCATGGTGAAATTTATTGTCACCCTCCAAAGTTCCTGTCTCCTCAGTTCCCAGAGCCATTATGTGAAGATTTTGGTAACCTGGAAATTGTCTGGACGAGAGCAACCAGAATGAGGACCTGTAAGTCATTCATACAAGGATCAGTGAATGGTCCCTGGGATATGTAGTGTGGAAAAGAGAAGTCTCAGGGGAGCTACGATAGCTGGCTTTAAGTTCTTCTGAGGAGTCCTATGGAGAAAGGATTCAATTTGTCCTCTTTGGCTCCATGTAGCCTAGAAATGGGATGCCTCATCCCTGGGCCTCCCGCATGCCACCTCACTTCCCCTCAAGTCAGGGCAAGGGAGGAACACTGAGCAGGAGCTAATGCCTCACTTCACTACTCTCTATACTTTGTCCAATGCCTTGATTTCACATCTGTATAATGGTACCCAAACTGAAGTACAAACATTTGATGACATCTGAGCTCTTCAAAGTAAAACAGTGAAAAAATGGCATGGCCCCAGGCATGATAAACTCTCTGTTGTCCAGCCGGGGCATAGAAGAGAGTCTCTGGCTTCTCTGACAATAGAAAATTCCATGTATATGGTGCATTCCTTGTCTTAACCCTTAGCCTCTAAGCCAAATGCCTGACACAAAGGTGCTTAATTAGTGCTTGTGGGATTGGATTGCATCCTCATGATAACATTTTGCATTGGACACAATAGAAATCATAAGCTCCCCTTTAAAGATAAGGAAACAAGACTAGAGAAATTCTTTGATTTGCCTTTGCTCACATAGTAAATGTAAGAGGTAAAATTTTTAACCTAGCCTCTCATCATCACTCTGGGTCCAGGCCCTTCCCACTGCATCAGACTACCTTCCAGACAAGATATTCAGGTTAATAGAGAGTTATCACATGATCACCAATTATACAGGGATGAGAGTATGATGAAATTTACTTGCACTGGAACTGTCATCAGCACAATTTAATGTTTAATACTTCATCTTTGAGGATTCAGAAGGCACTTCTGGAATAAGCAATTACTTAGAGTTTTTAGGAGGAATATTAATTTTTGTTTCATAGTAGGTGTGATACATCACAGGCTAATTAATATTTATGCAGGACAAAATGTCAAACCAACTTTCAATGAATTGCAATCCAATGACTTAGCAACAGGAAAGAGATTACTAAAGTAAATGTGTGAATTCATGTATAGGATTAGAGAATATTGGCATATTACCTAATCCAACCCCTTCATTTTCCAGATAAGAAAACTGAGGTCCAGAAAGAAAAAAATTGCCCAGGGTCACTCAGGTACTAAATGGCAGAGCTGGGATTTTGAGCTCAGATACTCCAAATATAGTACTTTTTCCCCTCTACTTGAGATTTAACTAGAAAACTCTATATGGTATCCAAATACCCAGAGTTTACCAGACTTCATAACTAACTTCCATCCAGAAGGTGACTCAGGCTTTAGGTGAAAATAAATAGAACTCCCATCCACAGTCCAACAGCATGTCCATGCAGAAGTGGCTCATCCATCATGCTCACATGAATTTAATAGCCTTTGGAAAGCCCCCTCGCTATTCTTCAAGACTGTGCCTTATTTAACTGTCTGTATCTCCCATTGGCAAGTGAACATCTCAAGTTCCTTTTGGAAGACTGAAAAAAAAAGATCTTATGGAATACTTCTCTCAGTCTGATGTTAGGTAAAAGATTTTAACATTAAACTTAGAAATTGCAACTGACATGTCAGTTCCAGAAAAAAAGGCCTTACATGGGAAAGGTACTGGCAAGGGGACTTGAGCAAATCTGTGCTGCATTTCCCAGCTTCTTGGCGGTCCTAGGCTTACAGAGTTTAGCTCACACTTTCTACTTAAAGCCATATGGCTCTGCTCCATACCTGGGACCAAATGGTTCCCAGCATCCTTTAGTTGATAAAGCCAATCTATTCTAAATCCAAGATGGACAGTTTCAGTGATTGGCAAGTGCTCTGATGAATGAAATACAAGGGAAAATAACCTTTTTTTACTGGGTTAGATGTGAAAGTTCTTTGAATTGTTGTTAGAGATGAACACATATGATGATAAAAATAAAACATCCATTTTTTTAAAAGCAAAATACATTCATCCTCAATGAGTTCCCTGAGCCTGTCCATAAAAGGTCAATTCTGTACTCTGTGGCACTGTTTTGATTGTCCTGTCACAAATTCACCAAGAGATTAAGTGATGAAAGGGGATTTGCATGATGCCAACCCATAGCAGTTTGGTCTATTACCAAAATTGAGAATGTTCATACGTATTCTAATTCAGGATTTTCGCAGATTGAATTCTGCATAACAGTACCTCTTACAGAAAAAGGATGCCATATTTTAATTACTTTGATTCTCATTAATCTCTTTTGACCTGTTAGACATTGACCCACTAGCATGATTTTAATTTGAAATTTACTACTTCCACTATAGACCTTACATTTCTGGGTTTAATTATTCAGTACTTGAGTATAATTACATGGACATCTGATATTCATGGAGTCCTTTCCATCCCAAAGATTCAGAAAAAAAACCCAGTTCTATTTTACCTCTCAAATACAGCAAGCTCTGGGGTTAAAGGAGAATTAAAACAGTTTATCAGCATCTTCTGGTTGTACATACCACTTTAAATAAGTAAAAAATATGTTATTCCTTTCAGTTTGCCCAGCAGGCTCACCCAGAAAAGCTTGGAGTCATTCCAAATTTTAGGTAGCAAGAAATTTTTTAAAATAATCTTAGGTGGTCCAAGTCAGGACTAGTCTAGCTTAAAGTTTGCCACTTATTGGACAATTACTAAATGCTTTTCAATTGAGATATTGAATTTAAATGAAATTCATGAAAATATATAATTCTTAATTTTGCTCCACTGTTGACTGCAAATAATGTTCTTCAAGACTTAACCCTAGACCTCTGCTTGCTCTCAGGAAATCCCTACAAAGAGTACAAAAATTGGCACACAAAAGTTGGCACACAGTTGATTGTGAGGTTCGAATCTCTGTAACAGGAAGGCCAAGGAAGCAGCTGAAAGGACAGTGCTAGACATTGCCCAGAATACCAGGGAACTTTCCAGAATAGGGGATATGGAAAGATTAACACAATACACTAGGCCCAGCTAATTGGTTGAGGATTTAAGCATGCCAGGGACATGGTCATTCCATTTTCAAAGGTTCACTGAGTCACTTGAATTCTGGCGCTTCTCAAAGCTCATGTTCTTCAGTGCTGAGGCATTCACAGATAGAAGCTTCTGGAGATATTGTCATCCCCCAAAGTGCACACACACACACACACACACACACACACACACACACAAACACAGGCACTCTCCAGAAGAGTTACATAAAACGTGTTCATTTCTTGCCTTCTCACACTCTCCTGAGTGGGCATCAGGCTGGATGCTAAATGGTGGTGTGCCTGGCACCCAAAAGCAAAAGTCTGACAGTGTTCTTAAAGACCTCAGGAGGGATCATGGGGAAAGCAGGCCTGAATGGTGGCCACTGGAACGACTCTATATTTCTTTTAATTATAACAACATGTATCTTAATCTTCATCTATAAGCACTCAGATACATGAATAGGAAAAAACAAAGCCAAATTAGCAGTTATTGCAAATGATTGCTCATGTAACCCTCTGCTCCTGTGATTTGTGAGTTATTAACAAATACAAGAGGTATGTCTATTAACTTTAAAAGGGTATCAATACAAGTAGCCCCAGAATTTCCCACATGTTTTGTGAATGTTAATATTCTTTATTTTCTAGTGTGTATATTTTCTTTGAATTATGCTTCCTTCATTCACTCCATGCCAGTAGATATGGAATCAGGAAGACCCATGTCTAGACACAGCCTCAAACACCACCTGGGTGACTGTGGACAAATCGCTTAGTTTTTGTCTGCCTAAGTTTCTTCAACTCTAAAAAGGGGATAATAAAATACCTCCCAGGGTTGTTATGAGATAATATTTTTAAAGTGTCCACAAACTTGAAAACAGTGTATGAATGTTGGCTGTCATTATGGTCATAACTGTTATTTTATCATATATATATTTCTATGTGTTATTTATATTGGAAGACAGGATGTCAGAAAGCACAGGGAGAAAAGAAATGCAAACCCAAAAAATTGCTCAAATGCAAATGGATTTAGAAGGAATTCAGGCAAAAGCAAAATATCTAGAATACACCCCAAAGAAAGAATATTCAAATTATTAGGCTTCCCAAAAATTATTAAAAAATAAATAGCCTGACTCTTACTTAAACAAACTGTGTAGGGTTGTTCCTAAAATGTGTTATAAAGTTAGGGATGAAATAAATATTGAGAAAATGCACAGGATGCCAAGACAAGTGAGGCCCAAATTCAGCATATCTCAACACGTCATATTCCAGCCTCATGTTCACACAGATGAAGCTATGATCTTAAGAACAAAACAGTAGAGATGAAAAGTGTCACATACAAAAAAACCCACCAAATTTCAAAAATTGTTATACAAAAACAAGAAATGACAGAAGATTTTGAAATATATCAGTTCTTGAGAAATATGGGCTTTCTTCCCCGAAGTCAGCTGCCCATCAAAGCTAAGTATTATTATGGAAGACAAAAAGATGGTCATTAAAAACTCAAGGTCAATTCCTTCTTAATCCTTTGTTTGCCTCAATTTTCTCAGCTGTAAAATGGGAGTAATGATTGGGATCAAATGCAGTAATAATTATAACGTGCTTAGGATAATGCCAGATATGAAGTAAGCACTGCCTAAAGATGATGATGATGATGATGATGATGATGATGATGATGATAATGATGATGATGATGATGATGATGCCTTAACTGCTCTTTTAAAAAGACAAATAAATCACAGTAGTATCTTCTAAAGGCCGCTAGTTGGCTCAACATATAAAATGCTGGGTCCAGAGTCAGGAAGACCTGAGTTCAAATCTGACTTCAGATGCTAGCTGCGTGGCCCTGGCCAAGTCACTTAACCTCTCCTTGCCTTAAGCCACTAAAGAAGGAAATGGTAAACCACTCTAGTATCTTTGCCAAGAAAACTCCATGAATAGTATCAGCATACTAGGGTCCATGGGGTGGCAAAGAGTTGGACATAACTGAGTGGTGGAACAACAGTAATGCACACATTTATAGACTGAAGGAAAGGAACCAATGAAGAGACTGAAGATGTTTGAGATAAATGGGACAAGTGATGGTGCTAATCACAGAGGAATCAGGTGGGCACAGGTGTAAAGATGAGTCAGCGGCTGATATGGCGCCTCCATTTCCTATGAAGGAATTGTAAAGCATTACTATGGCAGTTGAAACTCACAGAAAGGAAGATTCAAAGTAATGGTTGATTCATAGCCAGCACAAAGGAAAATGGACATGGTTATCAAAAGAAATGAGTGGAGAACCTGTGTGGCCATCTCCTACTATTTGGTCTAAGAAGGCAAGAGAAGTGAGCTCTTAAAAACTTCCTTATTATCCACACTCTGAAACTATGATGTGTTCTTCACTTGGCCTCTCCATGTTCTGTGGCGAGATCAGCAGCCCTTGGCTACCAATTCCCTGAGGTCTGAGTGGTGAAGAGAGCAATTCATCTAGGGAGAGTCCATGGGTGATCTGTATGTACTTCCTGGGCTGTGAAGCTAATGGTCCATTGAGAGTGAAGTGCTGGCACTCGCTGCTCTCTCCTTCAGCTTTCACAAATTAAGAGTGAGGGTTCTAAGACCGGCAAGTTTTCCTTTTGTGCTCTGGTGGAAATGACATTAGGGAGTCCAGACACACTGCTGTTACTCTCAGGACTGCCATCACTCCACTACGTGGCCATGCGCATGTCCTGCCCAGGCTCAGTGCCTCTATTTGCACATCAGTAAAATGAGGTGGTTGGACTAGAATCATCTCTATGTGTCTTCCTGTCTGCCAAGTGCTTAAATCTATGGTTCTCATCATCATTCTCAAAGAATATTTATTAAATATTTTTATTCAATTCATGTGTTGAATATGTTTAGCATAGTGCCTACCACACAGTAGGCATTTAGGAAATGCTGTTTGACTCTTTGACAGACACATACCCAACTTATATGAAGACATAAATATGTAAATTATATGTATACGTATATAATACATATGCATATGTGGGGAGAGAGAAAAG
>JAQQSW010015306.1:0-11916 GCA_028646575.1 Pseudocheirus occidentalis | reverse complement strand
ACAAACAATGTCCAAGAAGTCAACACAAATCATTAGCATAGTCCCAGGACCTCTGAAACTCTCTTCCAGGACTTATGTAAAAAGACAAGAAAATCCTCTTTCAGGGCTTCCAGTAAGGTCCCAGGGCTTCTGTACAAAGTATCACAAACACAAATCAACACAGAGTGCCGACCACCACAAGTGTTCCCTTCTCAGTTCTGCTCTGTCCCAGTTGTGCTCCAGTTTTTTATCTGTCATTAGCTCCTCCCTGTTCCATCCACCTCTTTTGTCCTTCCTGTTCCTTTCTTTGGCAAGTCCCTCCCACTGTGGGATTCACGGGTTCTGTTTCTTAACAAAGACTTGATGTAAGCAGGACAAGGCTCAAAGACACTTGAATTGAAACAAGGCTCTAAAGGATTAAATAACTGAAACAAGGTGTTAAGTATTCATTTGCTTGTCATTACAATGTGACAGAGTGTAATGCTGATGAAATATGAAAATCTTCCCCATCCATTAATAGGAATATGCGACTACATGTATTCAGTCATGGATGTCTTACTGCTTGGAACTGTGGTCCAGTTGTGATACATACTGAGTCACATAGAGCCCATTAAGGGAGGAACTTGTCTAAGAGGCTTTCTTACAGGGAGACTTGCTTGTAGGTGCTTGTAGGAAGGCTATACAAGAAAAACCCCTTTTTGAAGTCACTGAGGAATTTTTATTTTCTATACAATATTGACCTCCTGATGGATAATCCCTTATTATGCCAAGAACAAGGCGTTCACACAGAAATAAAAATGCCAGACTCTAGAAGAACAGCTTAATAATTCATTACTTCTGCAACTGGTTCATGGATGTGTCAACCTCCTGTGCTAACAGAAGAAGGCCCCCTCTACTAACTATATTTCTGGAAATGAAGCACCCTTTGCCTCTGCCAATCATATGTTTCCATGTTCTATGTTGATGCTATCTTCTACTTTCCTAAGTGCTAGGAATTTACACAAAGTTCCTACTCTCAATAAAATTACATACTATTGATACTGCAGGATGTGTATTAGCTAAACTGTTGATGTCTTTTAAATGTGTCCAGGACAAAATGTAAAAGGCAGAACTATATTTTTTTCAGGGCACCATTGATAGATGTTCGTTACCTTTGAATTCTTGTTTCTTTCATTTTTTTGTGACCTCCAACATACACACAAAATATACGTCTTGATTCTACTTCCATTATATCTATTACATAATGATCTTTTTTTCCTACTCATACAGTCATCACCATAGTACTGATCATCATCATCATCTGTTTACTGGACTAATGGAATAGCCTCCTGACTGGACTCCCTATCTCCATTAGGTCATATATAACTCACCTACAGAAACAAATTTTCTAAGTTATAGGACTGTGTCTCTCACCTTCTCAAAAAATTTTAATTCCTTCCTTTTGCTTCTGAAATAAAATTTAAATTAATCTAACCTGCCACTAAGGTCCCTCACAATTTGATTCCATCCTATTTTTTCAGACTTAATTAATATAATTTCCCTTAATAAACTCTCTATTCAAGTCAAACTGGAATTCTTAAGAGTATGTACTTTTTCCCCAATTACATGTGAAGAAAGATTTCAGCATTCACTTTTATAAGATTTGGATTTTCAAACTTTTTTCTCCCTCCTCTCTGTCCTTCCTCTCACTCCAAATATAAAGCCATATGATATAGTTTATACATGTACAGTCATATCAAACATATTTCCACATTAGTCATATTGTGAAAAAGGAATCAGAAGAAAATGAGAAAAAAAGCAGAAGAAAAAAACAAAAAAAGTTAAAATAGTATGCTTTGATCTGCATTCAGACTCCGTAGTTCTTTCTCTAGATGTGGATGACATTTTCCATCAGGAATCTTTTGGAATTATCTTAGATCATCTTATTATTGAGAAGAGCCAAATCGTTCAAAGTTGATCATCTCCCAATGTTGCTGTTACTGTGCACAATGTTCTGGTTCTGCTCACTTCAGTTAGTATCAGATCATGCAAGTCTTTCCAGATTTTTCTGAAATCTGACTGCTCATCATTTCTTATAGCACAAGAGTATTCCATCACATTCATATACCACTCTTGTTCAGCCCTTCCCCGATTGATGGGCATCCCCTCGATTTCCAGTTTTTGCCACCATAAAAAAAAGCTGCTATAAGTATATTTGTACATGTGTATCCTTTCCTGTTTTTTAATGATCTCTTTGGGACACAGACGTAGTGATTGATCAAAGAATATATTTGATTTTATAGCTCTTTGAGCATAGTTCCTAATTGCTCCTCCAGAATGCTTGAATCAGTTCACAGCTCTACCAACAATGCATTAGTCTCCCAATTTTCCCTCATCTTCTCTAACTTTATAAATTTCCTTTTTTGTCATGTTAGCCAATCAGATAAGTGTGAGGTGGTACCTTAGAGTTATTTTGATTTTCATTTTTCTGCTCAGTAGTGATTTAGGGCATTTTTTCATATCATTACAGATAGCTTTAATTTTTTCATCTGAAAACTTCCTGTTCATATCCTTCAACCATTTATCAACTGGGGAATAATTTGGATTCTCAAAAAAATTGACTAATTTTTCTATATATTTTAGAAATGAGGTCTTTATCAGAAACACTAATTTCCAGCTTTCTGCTTCCATGCTAATAACTGGTTGCTTTGACTTTATTTGTACAAAACTTTCTTAATATAATGTAACTATAATTAACCATTTTGCATTTCATAATATTCTCTATGTCATGTTTGTTTATAAACTGTTCCTTTCTCCATGCAGAATGGATATAACAGGTATGATATGGATATCACTGGCAAACTATTATTCCTTGCTCTCCTAATTTGCATATGGTATCACCCTTTATATCTAAGTCATGTATCCATTTTAACCTTATCTTGGCATATGGTTAAGACGTTGGCCCATGACTGCTTTCTGCCATACTTTAAAATAGTTTTTTTCTAGCATTTTTTGTCAAATGGTTCTTATCTCAGAAGCTGGAGCATTTGGGTTTATCAAACAGTGGATTACTATAGTCATTGACTACTGTGTCTTATGCACCTAATCTATTCCACTGATCCACCACTCTATTTCTTTGCCAATGACAAATAGCTTTGATCAGGGGTGGGGAACCTGATACCTCAAGGCCACATGTGGCCTTTGAGGTTATCAAATGCGGCCTTTCAACTAAAAAAAATACAGAACACATCCCCTTAATAAAAAAATTTGTTCTTTAAAACTTGAACTCAGTCAAAAGACCGCACCCAAAGACCTAGAAGACTACATGTGGCCTCAAGACTGCAGGTCCCCACGGTCCTGATTTTGATGGTTGCCTCTTTATAATATAGTCAAACTAGAATTCTTATCGTTTCCTAAACTTGACCATCCATTATACGTTTTTTGCACAGGTGTGCACTCATGTGCAGGCAGGCACACACACACACTTATGCATACAATACATGCTGTACCAACATACCTGGAATGCATTTCTCCCTTTATCTCTGGCTCACAGAATCCTTGTTTTTCTCTAAGATCCAAAACAGGTACCACCAATCCATGAATTCCTTAGTTTCTTGTTCTCTCTCCCTACACAAAATACATGTGTACACGTTATTCCCCCCAAAATTACTTGACTGGACATAGGAGTCTCCTTCAAAGACAAGATTATTATTATGGTTGTTGTCATTTGCCTCAATATTTCAACACCTAACAAAGCGCTTTCTACACAGTAGATGGTAGAAAATTTTGATTAAATGTTTTTAATTTAATTAAGTGATAATTGTATAAATGATTTTTTCCACTAGAGTTTAAGTTCTGAGAGTAGAGGCTACTCATTTATAGTTATAGCACATAGTATCAATGTCGAGAAGTCACTTAAAATGATTTACATAAAGATATAAACATTTTATACAATACAGAGTTTCCTACATTCCAAATTACTGTTTTGTGTTTGTTTTAGAAACAAATATTTGGTGGAATCTTTGATGAGTATTCATTAAAAAGTCAATCATATTTATAGATAAACAATGTATAGAGATGATAGATAGACATATAAATAAAGATGGAGATAAAAAAGTTATAGGTAGAAATATAGAGTATTTAGTTATAGGTGGCATAGATGTGGGAGAATTGAGAGAGCAAATTGCTAAATCAAATTAAAAATATGCTTGCAGGAGAAATGGTTTAATTGAATTTTATTGGGCAAAACATAATTGTCTGTAGGCATATTTAGATGTGGATCATTTAAACATGTTGGTTATTGAGGGATTTCTTTTTGATGACCTATATGTCAAGTATCGACCTCAACGATCTTAAATGTTACAAGTCAAAGATAAATATGGACAAGGCCTCTCTCTTTTTTAATATGAAGGAATGATAACAAATTAAAAAAACAGCAAAATCAGACCCCCCAGGAGATTTTATGACCTATTATTAGCATTTTGGTCTTCTGAAGAACAAGAAAATGAAAGAATATCAGCTTATCAGATAGACTTATGAGTTAAATGTATTAATCAACCCATTTGTGCATTTTGGTTTAAATCAGTCTGTCCTTTCACTGAAATTAAATACCTAAAATAGACTCAACAAACATTTACTGAGTACCTACTATGTTTAATTCATTAAGGGAGAGACAGAAATAAATAAATTTAGCATTCACTATGTGCAAGAGACAACAGCTGTTAGCAAAACCCAAAGCTTCTCTGAGTACATCTGGCTTGAGATACCCTAACCTGCCACTTGCCTCTAGTACAAAGAGGTTCTCCTAAGGGGCATGCACACTGTCATCAACATCCATCTGTTAGGTATTTGGAGGATCATACTAAATGAAACTAGCTGGCTGGTCACCATGATAATAAACAACACTGTATTTCTCTATGTATTTTATGTGAGCCAAAAAAGATATGCCTTTCAAATCAGTGCCCTTGAACTGAACTAATGTAGAAAGCTGAACTCCTCATCTTGCACCAGCTCCAAACACATTCTTCCTTCTTTCCCCCTCAGCTGTGTTCATGAAACTCTCATTATCTTTAGTCATTCAGAAGGGAATCCTTAGCATTTTATCTTCCAGAATCTTTTCTCTTAACCTCCCTCTCCCCTCTTATCAATGTCAAAATCATTTCCTTCTTTTTTCTTTCTTTGCCTCTGACTCTGTCTACATCCCTCCCTGTCTCTGTCTCTGTCTCTCTGTCTCTGTCTCTCTCTCTGTCTCTGTCTCTCTCTCTCTGTCTCTGACTCTGTCTGTCTCTCTGTCTCTTTCTGTCTCTCTCACTGCTTCTGTCTATCACTCTCTGTCTTTACTCTGTCTCTCTCACACACTCACTCTCACATTTATACCCCCCACAGAAACACACACACATCACCATCATCAGTCACCCTACTCCAGTTTTGAAGTACCTCGCCTGGTCTCTTCGATCTCACAAAAAATATGACAGTGGCTCACCAATGTGTTGGTTATTTCAGTACGCTGTGATGTGTTCATCTAGTCCTCATTATTTGAACTCATCAAAGGGAGCTAAGGAATTTCTTTCTCTCTCTCTACTTATCTTTAGCATTGATTCCCTTTTATCAATCTTTTATAGGTTCCTTTCCAGTCCAAAGATCATTTTCTTTAGAAGAGAAAAAAATAGGGGATAAGTAAGAATTTAGCAGCTCTGTCTTCTCTTTAGTGTCAAGGAGCACCAGTCCATACAACTCCTTTTTATAACACCATTGACATGAGGGGAGTTGGGCATCTGAGCTGGGGAAGATCAAGGGAATTTCTATGGACAAGGAATGCCAGACTAAGTTTTGCCACAGAGATATGACTGGGAGTGAGAAAAAAACCCATACATATGGTAAGTATAGAAGGTACTGGCTGGGGCAATTATAGGAGACTGAAGGTCTTGGTTTTGGGTTCTAGGCTAGTGGAGAGAAATTAAGGAGCATCTGAGGCCAGAGGCATGCTCATTCCCCATATTCCAGGCTAAAGGTAATTAAAATACTAAGCTGCTACAGTTGAAAAAAAATGAATAAGCAAAGAAGAAATAATCCAACCATAGAGGATTACTATGGGAATAGAGAAAACTAGTATTCATCTTCAGAGGAGAATACTGAAGCAATGAAACCCTCTTTTACCCAAAAGGGTAACATCAAATGGTCACCTGCCCAAATAGAATTCATATAAGAATTTTTAAAATTGAAATTGATTTACTTACTTTTAGTTTATGGCATTCAATTCCACATTCCCTTGAGTTTCAAATATTCTCCCATGCACTCTTTTCCCCACTCCCTGCAGCCCATGGCAGCATGTAATCAACTGTAGGTTCTACAGATACATTCACATTGAAAATTAGTCAAGTGGTAAAGAAGGATTATAAATAGTGGGATGAACAATGAGAAGAAGGGACAAAACAAAACAAAACAGAAACAAGAGAGCAAGTGGTTTGCTTCAATCTGCATTTAGATTTTGTAGTTCTTTTTCTGGATGTGGATTGGATATCCTTTTCCATCATGAGTTTTTTGTAGTTGTCTTTTAACATTGTATTGCTTAGGGGAGCCCAGTCTATCAAAGTTAGTTATCATACATATGCTGTGTCTGTAATAGTGCACAAAACTCTCCTGGTTCTGCTCTCCTCACTGAGCATCAGTTTATATAAGTCTCTCAAAGTTATTATGAAGTTCATATGTTTCTCATTTCTTAGAGCACAATAGTATTCCATTATATTCAAATGACACAACTTGTTTAGACATTATTCACTTGATGGGCATCACCTTGATTTACAATTCTTTGTCACCAAAAATAGAGCTGCTATAAATACTTTTGTACATGTGGATCATTTTCCCACTTTCTATGATTTCTTTGGGATACAGGCCTAGAAGTGGTATTACTAAGTCAAAGGGTATGCACTTTTTATAGCCTTTTGGGCATAGTTTGAGATTGCTCTTCAGTATGGCTGGATTAGTTCACAACTCCAGCAACAATGCATTAATGTTCACATTTTTCCACATCCTCTCCAACATTTATCATTTTCCTGTTTTGTCATCTTAGTCAATCTGATTGGTGAGATTTGGTACCTCTGAGTTGCTTTGATTTGCTTTTCTCTAAACAATAGTGATTTAGAGAATTTTTTCATATGACTAGAGATATCTTTAATTTCTTCCTATGAAAATTATCTGTTCATCTCCCTCAACCATTTATCAATTGGGAAATGACTTGTATTCTTATATATTTGACTCAAAAATATGTATATTTTAGAAATGAAACCTTTATCAGAGACATTGGTGCTAAAAATTCTTTCCCAATTTTCCACTTCTTATCTTATCTTGGTTAAATTGATTTTATTTGCAGAAAACCTTTTCAACTTAATGTAATCAAAATTATCCATTTTGCATTTCATAATATTCTCTGATTCTTGTGTGATCATAAAATCTTCCCTTCTCCATAAATCTGACAGGTAAACTATTCTTTACTCTCTCAGATTGCTTGCAGTATCAGCCTTTATACCTAGATCCTGCACCCATTTATACTTTATTTTGGTATGTGGTCTAAGATATGGGTCTATGCACAGGTTCTGCCATACTATTTTCCAGTTTTCCCAGCAGTTTTTGTCAAATAGTGAATTTTTTTCCCAGAAGCTTGGGTCTTTGGGTTTACCAAAGTGTAGATTACTATAGTCATTGACTGCTACGTTTCATATACCTAATCTAATTCTACTGATCCACTACTCTTTTCCTCAGCCAAGTAGTTCTGATGACTGTTGCTTTATAATACAGATTAAAATCCGGTGTGGCTAGACCGCCTTCCTTAGTATTTCTTTTCTTTAATTCTCTGGATCCTTTGTTCTTCCATATGAATTTTGTTACTATTTTTTCTACTTCTATGAAATCATTTTTGGGAGATTGATTGGAATGGCACTAAATGTGTAAATTAATTTAGGTAAAAATGTCATTTTTATTATATTAGCTCAATCTAGCTACGAGCAGCTCTTGTTTTCCTAATTATTTAGATCTGACTTTGTGTGAAAAATATTTTGTAATTTTGTTCATATAGGTCATGGGTTTGTTTTGGCAGGTAGAGTCCCAAATATTTTATAATGTCTGCAGTAACTTTAAGTGGATTTTCTCTTTCTATTTCTTGTTGTTAGATTTCACTAGAATGTGCAGGAATGTTGAGGATTTATGTGGGTTTATTTTATTTCCTGCAACTTTGCTAAATTTATTTATTATTGCAAATAGTTTTTATTTGATTCTCTAGGATTCTCTAAGTATATCAGCATATCATATGCAAAGAGTGATAGCTTAGTCTCTTCTTTGCCTAATATGATTCCTTCAATTTCTTATTCTTCTCTTATTGCTACTGCTAACATTTCTAGTACCAAATTGTGTAAGAGGGGATATAGTGGACATGCTTATTTTACCCTTAATCATACTGGAAATGCTTCTAGCGTATCCCTATTATATATAATGCTTGCTGATGGTTTTAGAGAGATGCTACTTATTATTTTAGGAATAGGTGTTGTATTTTGTTAAAAAGCCTTTTTTGCATCTGAGATAATCATGTGGTTTCTGCTTGTTTTGTTGTTGACATGATCAATTATAGTGATAGTTTTCCTAATATTGAACAATCCCTGCATTCCTGGAATAAATTCTACCTGATCCAAGTGTATTATTCTCATGATAACTTGTGGTAGTGTTTTTGCTAATATTTTATTTATAATTTTTACATCTATATTCATGAGTAAAATTGGTCTATACTTTTCCTTCTTCATTTTATTTCTTCCCAATTTAGGTATCAGTACTATATTTGTATCATGAAAAGAATTTGGTAGGACTCCTTCTTCTCTAATTTTCCCAAATAGTTTGTAGAGTATTGGAGTCAATTGTTCTTTTTTAATTTAATTTATTTATTTAGTTTAGTTTAGTTTTTAAGATTCAGTTCCACAATTTCTTGAGTTTCAAATTTTCTCCCATCTCTCTCTTCCCTCTCCCCATGGCAGCATGCAATCAAGTATAGGATCCGCAAACACTTTCACATTGGACGTTAGCCTGGTTGTATAGAAAGTTTGTAATCAATGGAGTGAACAATGGGACAGAGGAAACAAAACCAAACATGAAAAAGAATGATAGCATGTAGTTTGCTTCAGTCTCCATTTAAACTCTGTTCTTTCTATATCTTTCTCAACATGTAGACATCTCCTTCTATCCTGAGACTTGCGTTGCTGAGAAGACTGCAGTTTATCAATGTTTGTCATCGTACATATATTGTATCTGTCATTGTGTACCACTTTCTCCTGGTTCTGCTCTTCTCACTTAGAATAAGTTTGTATAGGCCTCTCTAGGTAAATATGAAGTCCATCTGCTCCTCATTTCTTATAGCATAATAGTATTCCATTACGTTCATATACCAAAACTTGTTTACCCATTCCTCAATTTTTTCCACCACAGAGAGCTGCAATAAATATTTTTGTACATATGGGCCTTCTTCTCACTTCTATGATCTCTTTGGGACACAACTGTAGAAGGATTATTACTGGGTCAAAGGGTATACAATTATTTATAGCCATTTGGGCATAGTTCCTGATTGCTCTCCAGAATGGTTGAATCAGTTCACAACTGCAGTCAATTGTTCTTTAAATATTTTATAGAATTCACTAATAAATCCATCTGGCCTTAGATAATTTTACCATGGGAATTCATTGATGTCTTGTTCAATTTCCTTTTCCAAAATGGAGTTATTTCAATATTTTACTTCCTCTTCAGTTAATCTGGGCAACTTACACTTTTGTAAAATTTGTCCATTTCACTGATTATCAAATTTATGGGCATACAGTTGGGCAAAAGAATTCCTAATTATGGTTTTAATTTCCTCTTCGTTGGAGATAGATTCATCCTTTTCATTTTTGATACTCATGATTTTGTTTTCTTCCTCTTTTTTGTCATTTTGATTAAAGTTCTATCAATTTCATTGTTTTTTCAATATAACCAGCTTAGTTTTATTTATTAACTGAATAGTTTTCTGAATTTCAATTTTATTAATCTCTCCTTTGCTTTTCAGTAATTTTAGTTTACTTTTTAATATGGGACCTTCAATTTGCTCTTTTTCTAGCTTTTTCAGTTGCATTCCAAATTTGTTGATCTCCACTTTCTCTATTTTATTCATGTATACATTTAGAGATATAAAACTTCCTCTAAGAACTGTTTTCACCCCATCCCACAAGATTTGGTATTTTGTCTCATCATTATCATTCTCTTGAATGAAGCATAATTTACCCTTTTCTGCTTCTCCTTTCCTCTTCTCCCATTATAGTCCCTTTTTGCCCCTTAGTAAAGTTTTTAAATCATCACTTTAGTTAATTTATATCCACGCCCTCCATCAATCTATGTTTCCTTTAAGTGTCTCAATAAGTAGACAGTTCTCAATATTGACAGGTATCAGCTTTCCATATATGAATGTAAACAGTTTGATCTTAATAAATAACAAATTGTGTGTGTGTGCGTTCCCTGTTCACCTTTCTATGTCTCTTTTGATTTTATATTTGGAGATCAAATTTTCCATTCAGCTCTGGCTTTTTTTTTTTAGGAAGGTCTGGAAGTCCCTTATTTTATTGAATGACCATCTACTTGCCTGAAAGTTTATGCCCAGTTTTGCTGTATAGTTGATCCTTGGTTGTAGCTGAAGCTCTTTTGCCTTATGAAATATGATACTCCAATCCCTTCCATCTTTCAGTGTAGAAGCTGCTAGGTCCAGTGTGAGCCTGACTGAAGTTTCATGATATTTCAATTCTATCTATCTGATTGCTTGCTGTATTTTCTCCTTGGCCTGATAATTCTGCAATTTGGCTACAATACTTTTTGGAGGTTTCGATTTGGGATCTCTATTAGGAGGTATCTGGGGAATTCTTTAGACAACTATTTTATCCTCTGGTTCTAGGACCTCAGGGCAGTTTTCCTTGATGATATCTTGGAAGATGTTTTCCAGGCTTTTTTTTTTCATCATGACTTTCTGGTAGATTATCACTCCAGGATTTGTTCTCTAGGTCAGTTATTTTTCCAATGTGATGTTTTACCTTTTTTCTAATTTTTCATTCTTTAGGTTTTGTTTGAATGATTCTTGATGGTTCATAGAGTCATTAGCTTTGATTTGACTGACTCTAATTTTTAGTGAATTATTTTACATAGTTAAGTTTTGAAGCTCCTTTTCCATACGTTCAGATTTCATTTTTAGGAATTTATTTTTTCCAGTTAGGTTCTGAACTTCTTTTTCCATTTCACACATTTTCTTTTTTTTATTACCAAAATCAGCCAACAGCACCCACAGCAGCTTAGCCAGGGCTGGCCTAACAAAATATCCCACTAATGGATGACACCCCAACAACAACAACAACAACAAAACTAAAAGTCTGCTTGAACAAGTAATAAAAAATAAAAGTACAGCCAAACCTTTTCATATTACAAAAATGTAAAACTGATTTTAATCCATAAAAATGAAGTCTCTTTCATTTAATCAGCATGTTTGAAAAAGTCCCGACTGTGAGACAAGCTTTTTAATAAAGGAATTTTTTCCATGAAAGAAAAAACAAAAATCTATCCTCTTCTCTCCCAGTTCCTGACCCCCAAATGACAGACATGATTGAATCAGTGAAGGTTCCAGCCAAGGCTTGACTCCCAGAGTGCTAAGGCACCAGAATGTTCATTACAGAGGTAGAAGGGTGTGCATTCTAGGGCTGTCCAAGAGCTTACCTCCCATTGAGATTCTGTTATCTCAATGGAAAAAAAAAAGAAAATTAACTTCTTCACCAACTTGTGGAGGATATTTTAAATGCTCCGCAGCAAACACCTCAAATTTGGAAGCTTAGTTAAAAGAATGAAATCAAAAAACCCCAGGGAACCCCTTCTCTTCTCTGAGTGCTCCCAGCAAAGGTGACATCATCCTGCTGA
>JAQQSW010015305.1:0-11916 GCA_028646575.1 Pseudocheirus occidentalis | reverse complement strand
TCAGTTTCCATGGCAATGAGCTAACTAACACCATAAGTCATTATACTAAGTTGAAGGAGTATTGTGGAAGTCAAGGGGTTAAACTTGCTTGAGCAATTGGAGGTAAGGGAAAGGACCTGAGTGGAATTCAAGGATATGAATTGTCCTAAAATGGTCAAATTAAAGTAAAATGGAGGTCCATCTGTAGGTAGCTATATATGAACAGTTTTCAAATGTATTCCACATTTTTTTGTATTTTTATTAGTTTTGCAAAACTTTTCCAAATTACATTTTAAAATGGTTCTGCCTGTAGACTGAGAGTTTGATGCCAAGGTATGAGAAGTCTTGAGTGGTAGGAAATATACCAACAATCTAGGGATTGTTAGGTGTCCAGGACTTGGACAAAAAAGAGGCCTCCTCCAAAAAGATAGTAGTAAATAGACTCAAGAAAAATAGAAGGCAGATCTTGAAGGAGGTGAATTAGCTACAAAATACACTACGGGAGATAACTTGCCATAGAGGAAAAGAGAACACATTTGGAGTCAGGATTCAGATCCTGCCTGAGGTACCTGTGTGTCCTTAGTCAAGTCACTTAAGGTCTATAGTTTTACATTTGCCCATCTATAAAATGAAGAGACTGGACCAAGGCAATGTCCCCAGAACAAAGATCTAGAGTTGGAAATGATCTCTAGGTCATGTAGTCCTAAATCCTCATTTTTTTAAAAAAAATTGCCTACTCTATGCTAGGCATTGTGCTAAGTGCTAGAGATATGAAGAGGTAAAAGACAGTCTCAGCTGTCAAGGAGCAGGGACTCAATCCACTGGCTGGAGACAACAATAAATAAGCATTTGTGAAATGCCATCCAAATGTAGGAGGCAGTCAGGTGGTGCAGTGGATAGAGTTAACATGGAGTCAGGAAGACTTGAGTTCAAGTGTGACCTCAGACACTTACTAGCCGTGTGACCTTGGGCAAGTAACTTAACCCTGTTTGCCTTATTTTCCTCATCTGTAAAATGAGGTGGAGAAGGAAATGGCAAATCATTTCATTATCTTTGCCAAAACCCTCAAATGGGGTTATAAAGAGTCAGACAAGACCATTACAATTGAACAATAAAATCTATATGCAGGGTGCTTTGCTAGGTGCTAGAATGGTATATCAGTATATACTGATATGCCAAGATGAGTTGTGAAGAAAATAAATTCTATAAAACGTTAGAGCAAGAAAGATTAATGTGAATTGTACTAAGATCACAGAATCATCCACATTGAGTTGCAAGGGACTTTAGGGGCCATATAATCTAATCCCCTCTTCAGATGAACTGAGGTCCAGAGAGACTATCTTAACTGAGTTTACAAAAGGTGTTAGTACATAAACCCAGGCCCTCTAACTCTAAATCAGTACATTTTCTACTGAATAACACTGACTTTAATTTTGGTAAAGTTTCAAACAGGCTAAACCTTAAAGTTTAGGTAGAATTCAGACATGCAAACTGTAGAGAAAGGTACACTGTGTGGTGAATACAACATCAAAAAAGGTTCGGGGGTAGCAACTAACTTGGAACATCAGTGACAGTTGAATGGTGGCCTATTGAAGGCAGAAAAAAATAGATCTGTAAGGTTTCCTTAAGACTGACAATTCAGGCGATCCAACTATTCTGGAGATCAAGTTGGAACTATGCCCAAAGGGCTATAAAACTGTGCATATCCTTTGACCCAGCAAGATCATTTCTAGGGTTGTATCCCCACAGAGATCATAACAATGGGAAAAATTTATAGCAGCTCTTTCTGTGGTGGTCAAGAACTGGAAATTGAAGGGATGCCCCTCAATTGGGGAATGGCGAAACAAATTGTGGTATGTGAATGTAATGGAATACTATTGTTCCATAAGCAATGATGAGCAGACTTCAGAAAAACCTGGAAAGACATATATGAACCGATGCTGAGTGAAATAAGCAGAACCAGGAGAACATTGCACACAGTAACAGCCACAATGTGTGATGACTGACTTTGATAGACTTAGCTCTCCTTGGCAATACAAGAATCTAAGACAACTCCAGAAGACTCATGATGGAAAATGCTGTCTACATCCAGAGAAAGAATTTTGAGATCTGAATGTAGAAGCATAGTATTTGCTCTCTTTTTGTTGTTTTGTTCCTTCTTTCTTGTGGTTCCTCCCCTTGGTTCTAATTCCTCTTTGCATCATGACTAATGTGAAAATGTTTAGTGAATGTGTAAGTAAAGCCTTTATCAGACTGCACACCATCTTGGGGAAGGGGGAAGAGGAGAAGGAGGAGAAAATTTAAAACTCAAACGCTTATGAAAATGAATGTTGAAAATTAAAAATAAATTAATTATTAAAAAAAGACTGACAATTCAAGGAAAATCAGAGTTTGGAAAACAAAGACAATGGATGATTTGTATGCAGGTACATTTGTGGGGCAATGTTGTTGAGCTGTTTCAGGGTCGTTTGGGGCTGCCATTTCCTTCTATAAGTCATTTTGCAGATAAGGAGACTGAGGTAAACAATGTTGAGTGACTTGCCCAGTGTCACCTAGATAATATGTGTCTGAGGCTGGATTTGAATTTAGTTTTTCCTGACTCCAGGTCTGGCATTCCATACACTGTGCCATCCAGCTGACCTGTATAAGGTGACGCTTTCTTTGAATTATTCATTGTTCTTCCTATGGCAGTTCTATCTGTACTTCTCACAGTGACCATAGTTCCATCCTTAAACCTGGCCCACTTTCCCTAACCAGTGATTTGGTGGAGAAAGGGAAACTGAGTGTTAGAACAATTTTGTTTCACAGTAATGGATTGCCAGACTTTTCTTTGCCTTCTAAAATTACATATTTAGGGTTTTAACAGGATTTAAACTGAGATAATGGAGTATAAAGTGAGATCCCTTAGGCTTCTGATATGTTAAGAGATGTTATTTGTGATTCAGCTCCATGCTAAGGATGTGGCTACCAAAATACTATTAAAAACACAAATTGAGCACCCTATGACTTCTGAGACAATTATGACAGTCTAAACTGTGGGTATAATCATCAGTTTGGATAAGCATCTTAAAATGAACAGTAATTTAAGAGAAGAGAGAAGGGGGCAGGGAATTGAAGGACAGAGTAGAGGTCTGTCTCTGGTTCTTTAAGTGACTTCCACTGCATTCCTACATTGGTAAGCAGCTGATCGGCTCTCTGAAAAATCCCTCTCATTCTGCCCTCTCTTTCTTTCTTTTCCAGCTCTCTTATCCTCAGATCTCTTGGTTGTTGTCTTTCATTCTTGAAGAGGATCAAAATGACATCACTGTGTTGGGGTCAAGGTACAGTTTGTCTAACTGTGCCTTATAAAACCAATACAAGCTCAGAAGACTCTACCACAGGTTGGGCACTTAGGGAAGTGCCCTCATACTTAGGGAAGTTTAAAGTGATGCATTAATGAGGCTATGATAAGACCAGGGAAAGTAGACTCAGAGGATTATGGTCAGAGATTGTTTGGGTGGAAGGGGAATAGCTTCTTCAATTCCTTTGTCTCTCTACTACAGCCTTGACTTTACCATCAAAGTCTTCAAATAAGATCGATTCTTGTTCTTCTGTTCACCCTAAGGGCAAGGGGTGATGACTATGATGACAACGAGGAAGATGATAAGATGAAATAGCCTAGATTTTAAATAAGGGCTCAAATTCTGTTTTGGTTATAGGAAAGGTGATGATGATTATGACAATAACAAGTGTACTTGATATTTTCTAATCATGATAAATGGTGACCCAGAGGTCATTTTAATAGTGAGATTTTCAACTAGTAAAAATAGGACTCATAGTTTACAGACTAGATATAGGGGCATAGCTATTACTAGGAGCAAAATTGATCCCTGAGTGCCTTGAAGCAACATTTGTGCAAGGTCTTCAAGGCAATACCTTGTGCTAAATGGGCTCTTTCCTAAACAGACTTTCTTTCCCAAACATGTACTTTCACAAATAGACTGTTTCCCTAGCATGAGCTTCCCCAAACCACATCCCATTGCCTTGTTCCTCAAACCTGTTTTTTTTTGTTCCTTTTGCTACCTAATTAGTGGACTTACTGCCAAACCCACATTTTCTGCTTAGTAACTACAACCTCATATAAGTCCCTTTCCCAGAAACCTGGTGCTCTTCTCCAGAGTATAAGCCCCCTGCATACCCAGTTGCCTCACGTACTGCCCCGGGACACTAAATACACTGGAAGTCACATGGCCCCCAAACCTCTAAGTCTGATAATTATATTGCTTGCTCTGATCCCAGCAATGTCTGTGTCACCTCTTCGCAACCCCCCTGGCTCTTTGTCATCTAGTTTGTCACCAAAGTTTGACCAAATTGACTGAAACAATAAGAAGTAATAACCAAAAAGTAATCATTATAATTCTTGCTCCATACACAAACATAAGCTAATCGACAAACATGGTGGAACTAATGTTAGACAAGGGTTCAAGGAAACTGGATTCTCAGCAGGCAAACACTAGATTGGCTAGTTCTAATATATGTCCACATAATTTTTTTCCAGAACTCTTTCTTGAAATTACCATTTTAGAATTTCTCTGACTCCTAAAGATTCTATGAGATTCTATACATCTCTTGGTCTCCCCTTCCTACCAACATATAGCATGGAGATTTTTTCATCATGCCCACTACATTAAAAGGAATTTCATTGGAGATTCTTTAACCTGGAATTCAAAGTCTTCTATAATCTGGTCCCATTTTATCCCCTGAACTTTCTCTCTTACTGTACTACATTTTTAGTTCAATTAAAAATATTTATGATCTGGATCTTTCATTCTTGCTAAAATGGTCCCCACTACCCCAAACATTTTTACATTTTTCTTCCCTGTAGGGTACCATCTTCCTCATCAGAATGCCCATATCCTTCATCACTCTTCTAGCCTAGTAATAATGATCACTGACATATATAATGTTTTAAACTTTGTCAAATGCTTTACATACATCATGTGATTTAAACTTCATAAAAACCCTGTGAGGTAGGCATTACTGTCCCTATTTTACAGATGAGGAAACTAAGTCTAAGAAAGACTAAAGAACTTGCCTCTGGCCACTGCCAGAGACAAGATTTGAATACAAGTGTTCCTGATTCCAAATCCAAATTTTATGCTGCCCATTTGAGGCCCAGTTGAAATTAAAACTCCCTAGAGAGACTCTGTGGTAAGTTTCCTTCTGTAGTGATCCTTCCCTTCTCTGCCCTTCTATAGATAAACTGTCTTATTAAGTATGTTTTCATATATTAATGTGGAATTCCTAAGATAAGTATGTTGTCTCTACCATTAAACTGTAAGTTCCTTGACGACAGAAAATGTATTATTCAATTAATTTAACTATAGAACACTTACAAAGATAATTATAGTACATAATAATACATGATAAGAGCATTTTGGACTTATGATTTCATCAGGATGGGGAACTCCTGGTGAGGAAACTCCATCTACAGCTACAAAGAGAAACTTATTCTGTAACAGTGTTAGAGAGTAGCCTGGGGGCACTGTGATAGTAAGTGACTTGCCCAGGGTCATACAGTCAGTAGGTGTCATGGGCAGGCGTCATGCTTTCCTAGCTTTCTAACCATTACACTACAGTTACTACTCTTAGTACATTAGAGAAATTCAGAGAGATGGAAAACAAAGTATTTTGAGAGGTCTTGGGGGGGATCATTTTTGAAAAGGGAGATCAAGGGAAATTTCATGGAAAATGAACACCTAAGCTAAATTCTAAAGAATGGAAAAAATTTCAAAAGGTAAAAAGAAGGAGGGAATTTGATCGCAGAGGCAGGAATGGAGAGCTATGTGGAGATCATCTCAGTTCTGTGGAAATAAATAATATATGGAGGGGTGTCTATGAGTGAAGACAGAAAAGGCCAGGTAGTGACCAATTATGGAAAGATAAAGGAATTTCAACTTTCTTCACTAGGCAATTGGTAACAATTGATGATTTTTGAAGAAAGGAGTGACCTAATAAAATTAGCATTACAATAGTATGAAATACAGATTGGAGGGGACAGAGAGTAAGGCCTTTTACTAGATTCATTCTTCTCTGTCCCTCCTAACTGCCTCACAAAATGCCTGGAATATAGTAGGTAATGGATGGATACATATATACATATATATACATATATATATTGGTTGAGTGGGAGAACTGGACTCAGGTCCTTTCAAACTTTCAATCCTATTATCTTTGTGATCGATTATTTCCTGGTTTTGGTATTTTTGTTTAACTGATTTAGATAGCACTGCAAACTTTCTAGGATGCTCAAAGCTGAGGTAAGAAGTGAAAAGATGTGAGGTATTTTAAAAAGGCAGCAAGTTCAATTCGAAAGAGGTGTAGGCAATTGGGTTTCCACAGGATTTACCATTGTGAATAATATGTGACTTTTGCATCTGCCCAACTTCTCCTTCCATGTCCCTCCTCCTCTTGCTGATCCCTCTCACAACTAGGAATCTAGTGTTTATGAATTATTCCCTTGATGCCCAAGGTGCAAAGTTATATAAATCCTTCCCCCATAAGTTCCCTAGGTTCCTGTATTCTCCTGCCTTCTTTCTACTAACATCATTACTCTGACTTCCCCAGGTTTCTGAAATTCACTGGTCAGGACAGAAAATAATTTGATATACACATTTACACTAAGGTGCTAAATGGAGTCAATATTAGGAACTTAAAACATAGATTTTTTTAAATGGATGATCTAATGGGGGAATGTCAGGAGTACAGGAAGGCTTTATGATTTGTGTATGAATACAGGAACACAGTCGGGACTTATGGTTCTCACCATTTACCCACAATTATTGACTTTCATTAAGTGAAGACACATTTCTTCTCAGAGGATAAAAAGTTTGAGCAGAGGACAGCATTATCTTCCTTGCCCATGTGGGAGGGATTAGGTGAGGGATAGGGTAGGAGTTTTTATTTTGGTGGCAGGAATGAAGGTTAAAGGTTAAAGGTCTCTATTAGCTGGGTATGAGGCATTTCAGCTCAGATTTGAGACCCAGTTACACTGTACCACAACTATCAAGTAAAATTCTTGTGACTGATGCTGAATGGTCAGAATCATAAATGTAATAGGCTCATTCGTTTAGAGATAGAAGGGACTTTAAAGACCATAGAATCCAAAATCCTTGTTGCAGAAACCAAGGCCCAGAGAAGCTCAGGAGCTTGAGTGAGATTCAAACCTAGGGCAACTGTGTCCAAATTCATCTACCTTACTGAGGTACTATATTGGGTTTGCTAATGATAAGAACAAAAATCATAATGCTAACTGACGTTTGTATAGGATTTATTGTTTACAAAGTGTTTTTCCTCACAAGGATCCTGTAGTGTCTGCCTTACTTTTCCCATTATTCCGATGAGGAAAATAAGACCCATTGAGGCTAAAAGACTGTCCAGGGAAGGGCCTGGACTGAAATCAAGTCCAAATCCAGTTTCTACTTGAGTTTCTGATCTCATCACTTCCAGGCTTCAAGACCCGTTTTACTCATGGAGAAACTCTGTAGGAGCATTTTAGGGTAGGTCTGCTCTGTTTTGTTTACAGTAGAAGTTTGATTGACTTGGAGAGTAAATGATTTAAAGATCACATTTCTCAAAAAGCTCCAACCAGAGCTAAGAATTAATAAGCATATAAATTACAAACTTTGCCATGTAGAACAAATTGGATTTCTTTTCTTTAATAGCAAGGAAGCAGGAAACAAGTTCATTCCAGAGGGATTCAAATGAACAGTTATTCACTGTAGTCTCTTTCTTCCTTTTGTTTTGTGTCTCTAACCCCATTTTTATTCAATTACTTACCTAATAAAGCTGATTCCAGTGTCAGCAGAGCTGACAATTCATCTTCAATAGCTGCTCACGTATATTGACAATGACTGGGAGCCACAATGCTTATTCTGTAATTATATATGTGTATATATAATATGTGTGTACACATATGTGTGTATATATAAACATATACACATGTGTATATACATATACACACATATCTAAAATTATCCAAATGTTCCAAAACATAGGATATAAATTAAGTGGACTTTAAATTAAATAAATGTTGTTCCTGGTCTATATGCCAAAGAGAACCATGATGGATAACAAAGTCCACGCACTATAGATATTTTCTTTGTTTGGCCCTAGTTCTACAGTTTCAATTTGGTCCTCGATTTAATAAGTCCTTACTGTGATTAAGGCCTTGTTTAATGGCCTGTGGGGAACTGCAAAGACAAAAAAACATATTTAGCTTATAGATCTCACAGTCTAGTGTATGATATAGCATTACATCAGTAACTATAACACAACCAAACTGCAGCAAGTGTTAGGAGACAAAGTCCCATCAAGGATCAGAGAAGAGAATGTTTACTTCTGGCTGGGGTAGAGAGAATCAGGGAATGTTTCATGGAAAAATAGATGTTTAAGATGGACTTACAGGACTAATAAGTTTTTTACCAAGTAATATTTAAGGAAAGAATTTTTTGGATAGGAAAAAAAAACAAGCAAAGATGCAAATTGGAGAAAGTGTTCAGGGAATAAGTAATCTAGTTTGATAGATTAAGGCTATAGTGTCAGCAAACATTCAATTACAAATTAAGGAACCCTGACTTGGTAGACCATAAGTTTTTGGATGGCAGAGAGATAAGATTCACATTTTACTTTAGGGAGAGGAATCTAGTTTAGTTTTGTAAACATTTTAGCTTCTTGGGGACAAAAACCACTAACATCTCTCAATGTCACAAAGAGATGCTTTTAACATTCAGGAGTCCCAGGATTTATGATGAAGTTGATCTCTTACAAAAAATCCAGGACGTTCCAGTAACCTGATTTGTGTCAAATCAGTCTGAAGGATGTCCTTTCTGCACACTTTGTTTTCCTAACCAACTCTTCCTACCTGCTTTGTTTGGCTCTGGCCTCCACAGACCAGAAGGCTCATACCTGCTCTCTTCTAGCTTTGCCTCCTCTCCACTCCACCCTGCACTCCACAACCTAAGAGAGTGGTTAGCTCCATGCCTTTGCCAAACTGGTAAATGCATGCCTGGCTATGGACTGTAACTGTGCATTTTGTTAAAATTGTGTCTATTTGTATCCGTCTTGTTGTTTTGTTTGTGTGCCTTTGTAAAATGTAAAATGTCTGTGTCATGTAAAATGTCTGTGGAGATTCTGTTACCTGAAAGATTTTAAATGTACCCAGTCAGAAAAACTTCTAAGGGCTGCAGCCAAAGAACACTGGGGAAGATTAAAGAACTTTCATACTTGAAATAAATGTCCCAGTAAGCAGGACTAACTCCCAGTTTAGGCTTTTTGTGGGAGATTAGGTTATAAGTAAAGAGAAAAAGAAAAAACAATCCACAAGTCACTTTTTCCCTTTGGCTATATTAGAATTATAGAAATAAAGTCAGATAATCAGTTTGTAGAGCTGCTCAAAACATTTTAGCAGATTAAGGAGTTTGAAGATTAATCATTTTAAGATTGCAGGGCAGGGAATTCCTAAGACTTCGGGGGCAATTCTAGGAACTCACTCCTTTCTGAATTATCTTAATAACTTTCTATCACTCTGTAGAATTTGTTTTAAGGAAAAACAAATATTAACTTTTATAAAAGTTAAAAGTAAATGGCAAGATTAATAGCCTCATTGTTTTAGGGTAATGAAGGAAGGTAGGTAGTTTGGAAGTACTCCCAGGGGGGAAGAAAAAAAGAAGGTAAATGGTTTGTACCTTATAGTCACCTCTTGATAAGCCTTCTTTGACTACGAAAAGAGAAATAATTGTTTAAACCAGGGGATAGGAACCTGCAGCTTGAGGTCACATATGGCCTTATAGGCCAAAAAAGGATTTGTTCTGTAAAACTTGTACTTACTCAAAAGGACCCAAGGACCTAGAAGGTCACATGTGTCCTTGAGGACACAGGTTCCTCACTCATGGAACTAAAGATGTCCTGTGACCACCCTAGTTCAGAGCACCTCTCCCCTTTATTCTGTTATACCCTTCCCATCTGAAATCAGATTCCCAAATACAAGTGTTTAAAAAATGCTGGAAAAATGTAGGAGAACTTGAATTATGTTCTGGTTGCAGAAATTTATTAGCTATGTAATAATCTTAGACATGTTACCTTATTTCTGTCCCTGTTTCTTGATCTGTAACGAGAAAAATAACAATGGTATCCACCTCCCAGGATTGTTGTGCAGATTAAAACAATGATTTTAAGGTGCTTAACACAGTAACTTGCATATGCTAAGTACTATATTATTATTATTTCTTTAAGTGAATGTAATTGTTCCATACCATATAACTTTAAAATACATTTAAAATGTCAAAGGTGATAAGATGAATAATTTTTATATGTGATAATTTTGAAGTGAAATTGATGTCATCTGAAGTTTTGTTTCATGTTCTAAATACACATATTATTTATGTTATTATTATATGTCTAAATTTTCTCATATTGTGAAATTTGAGAGACCATTGTTACAGAAATACTTTTAGATAAAACAACTTTTTAATCTGGATGCTGTTACATATGAATTAGGCTTTTGATAAAATAGATATTTGAAAACTAGTAAATGTTTAATAAGGTATATTTTATAATAAAGCTGATGATAATAATTTTATTATAATAGCAAATTTTCATGTGAAAATCTTGGCTATTATGAAAATGTATAGGATGGTTTAAAGATATAGTTCCAACATAACAATGATGAGTCAACTATCAGGTGTTTACTATTTGTTTGAAGCCCCAGAATATGGGTAGTTTTAATTTATTAGTAAAATATAAATGAAATGTGGACTGCTAAGAAAACATCAGGAAAGATATTCAAGCCAAGATATTCAAGTTGTGGTTAGTGGAATTTTGGTATTTAAGGTAAAACTTCCCTGGACTGTAATTTATTATTGTTTTGAGTTTTGATTACAGGGATAGTTATCTGAATTGTCATGAAGTAAAAAATAGAAAATGTCATGTGTCGCAATCAGGGAACTGCTAAATTGTGAGAAAAGTTTTGGACGTGACTTTGACATGGCCCAACGTAGAATCCTCCTGATTCCCTTTCCCCATTGTGTTATTTCCTTTCTGAAAAGGAAATTTTCCCACCTGGTTAATCATACACCTTGCTTTTGATGCTTTTCAACTACATGATTGACTGTCAGATATGACTCATGCCTGGAATCAAATAGAGCGAGGGGAGTTTTTCCCTCTGTTATGATGTATGCCATTATATTTCCATGTTTTTTCCTTTTATAGCAAATTTCTATAATCAAGAGGTTTGTAAGTACAATATCAAATCTGTTGAATAATAGATTGATTTGTGATCAAATTATAACACAGGGATGATATCGTCCTAAGGAAGAAAGGATTCAACAAAGTAATAAGATGAAGATGTAATGTAAAAGATTTTTTTTAAATAAATGGAATAATAAATTTTGAAAAAGCAACAGGATTATATGATTGTCTTCCAAATTTATCTATCATGGAAATTCAGGCTTTCAGTATGTTTCAGTAATAAGTTCTCAAAATTGGATTAAGGATTTTACACATAAATTGTATTGATAATGGTAATGAAAGTGAAATCAATTTAAAGTAGCTGTCTGATAATTGTAAAAGGGAGAAGAGCTCATTTTATGGTTCAAACCTTGTAATTTTTTTTAAAGATTCTTATATCAGGTACAGGATTTAAGTAAGACTAGAAAGAGCAAATGGTATATGAACTGAAATTCTCTGAAGTTTCAAAATTAAAGAACCAAATTTAATAAATTATATTGTCAGAATTATCTATGAACCTCTAGATCTGGAGTCACAGAAGTAGAAAGAACACCCTTTGTTAGGTCTCTGATACCTCACGTGGGGAGGAGACTCCTAAAGAGGGTTGTTGATGCTCCGAGTGAGATGGACGGGTTGAGCCCATCCTCACCTAACAGGAGTGCACGTGATCAC
>JAQQSW010015304.1:0-11916 GCA_028646575.1 Pseudocheirus occidentalis | reverse complement strand
TGTTCACAGTAGCATTCTTTTGGGAATCTACTGTTGCTTGGCTTTACAGAGGTTAGAAAGTGGAAGAATATCATGCCAAGGAGGCAAGAGAAATGAATCACTGAGAACTTGGAATTGGAGATTTGATTTTCTTCTTGAAAAGGAGGGAGCTGGACAACCTGAAGAGAAAACAGCTATTTTCCTCCATATAATGATGGTGTGTCTACTCAGGTAAGGGAGCATCTAGCATAGGTCAAAAGCAGCAATAAACAGTAGTGGTTAATTATGAACTAATGCCCTTGCTGATGGGGCATTTTTATCATTGATTTGTTTGACTCTCTGTGACCCCATTTGGGGTTTACTTGGCAAAGATAATGGCATGGTTTGCCTTTTCCTTCTCCAGCTCATTTTATAGATGAGAAAACTGAGGCAAACAGGGTTAAATGACTTGTCCAGGGTCATAAAACTATTACACATCTGAGGCCAGATTTAAACTCATGAAGATGAATCCTCCTGATTCCAAGTCCAGTGCTCTATGGACTGTGTCACTTAGCTGCTAAAGCAGTGAGGTAGTGTTTTGTTGGCCAGATGAGAAAAACACAGAAATCTTCTTTCTGAGCAATATGTCTTGCATGCATTCATGAAGTGGATAGTAAAACATAGGCGAAAATGATATTGCCAGAAGAAATAGAAAAACTTTGCTAAATATAATGAAATCTTAAGCTGACAATTTTAGGAACATGGGTGGTGATCTCACCATCTCTGCTTCAGAAAAGGCAGATCTTGGGGCAGTTAGGTGGTGCAGTGAACACAGCATCAGTCCTGGAGTCAGTAGGACCTTAGTTCAAATCTGGCCTCAGATAATTAACACTTATTAGCTGTGTGACCTTGGGCAAGTCACCTAATCCCGAATGCTCTGCCCTTCCCCTTCCAAAAAGAAAAAAAGGCAGATCTAGGAAGATCTAGGAAATGAATATTAGGTTAAGAAAATACTTTCTGCTAATGGGATTTGGATTGCTCAACCATGGCTTAAAATATAATAAATGATAGGTTCTTTGATAAGAATGGAGTATATCTAACATGGGTTGATAAAATCCTATTTACTTAGAATCTTGCAAATCTAATAAAAATAACTTTAAATTGAAAGGAGAGAGGAAGAATATATATGTATACACATATATACATATATGAATGTGTATATACATATACACATGTAGAGCAGAGAGAGACAGAGACATATTTGTGTACATATGTACATGAATACATAAACACATACGCACATATCTTACACAAACCCCATGTTAGATACCATAGAACTAACTAAATTATAGGAGGGGACAGCAATAGAGATAGCACCTGGTAATATACCGTAAATGAAACCCAAGAAATAAGGTTGCAATAAAAACCATAGTCTTAGATACCAATATAGAGTATACAAAGAATAGGTACCAGGCAATATGACCTACAGATCTTAACCCAAATATGTAAACTTGATTTCACAGATATTGTTCACTCAGTGGGATGACCCATAGAGGAATATTGTCTAAGAAGGGTCTGCCTTATTTTTTAAAAAAGAAAGAGAATAACTAAAAAAGGGAAGGGGTAAAGGATCATTGGATATTAAGAAGATATACTCATGTGCAGAAATCCTGGAAGGGGAGTGGGGGAAGTATGGAGAAGATGGATAAAGATGGTGATATCAGAAATGCTATCATCAATGTGTGCTACAGACCAACTGGGCAGAAAAAAACAACTAGATGAACAGTTTGAAAAAATAGATTGTAAGTCTGGAATGAAAGTATGCAATAAAAGTGATTGGAGACTTCAGTTATCTGTGTATCTACTAGAGTGCTCTCTTTCCCCACCATCCCTTCTCTCCAAAGCAGAGCAGTTAATAATTTCCTGATCTTCCCTAATAATGACAGATTTTCAAAAAGTAGAAAAAAAAACAATATGGGGAACATCAGTTTTGATTATATTATAACCAGTAAGGATAAACTAGTTATGGTAGAAAAAAGCATAGCTTGGGTATGCACTGACCACTCCATTCTAGAATTTATGATAGAGAAGAGGAAAAGTGGGAAAAGTCTGACATGTTCTCTAGATTTGGGAAAAGCAGATTTCCTAGTGTTCATAGAAAAATAGGTAGAATATATTAGATTAGAACTAGAGGTTCTGAAGTGTGAAATTCTAAAGTTATCAAGAGAAATGGAATGAAAGTCAATTCTAACTCCAAAAAGAAGAAAAGAGAAGAGCTGTTTCAGGAGATAGATATGCTTACACATGAAATTCATCAATTAGCTTAGATTTAAAATGGAAAGTACAGAAAATAGAAACAAAGTCATGTTATATGGGATGGGTTCAAAAGAATGCCCTGGACCTATAAAAATGGCCTCAGAAAAAATAAAGTTTAGAGTTAACTGAGGCTGCAATGGAAAACTAGGTACAACAAAAGTTTAGTTTTAAATCTAAACTAGGGAGAAGAGGCAATGTTGTATAGTGGACAGAGTAACATATATATATGTGTGTGTGTGTGTGTGTGTGTACACACACACATATATAAAAAACAAAAGGCCAGACTTTGAATTTTATTCTAGGTTATTGCAAAATTTGCCTCCTCTTCATACTTGCTGGAAATAAGATCTTCAGTCTTTTCTATTAAATTATAAACTCCACTGGACCTTGCTATTTTTCATCTTTATATCCCAACACATAGCACATTGCTTTACATTTAGTAAGTTCTTAATAAATATTGAATTATTGAGTTCCATATGAATTACCTTTACCTCAAATAGCAGAATAACATTTTATTGTGTTCTTTAAAGCACTTTAAAATTTTCATTGCAACTTTTTCATTGATCCCATATCAGAAAAGCAGGTCAGTCTGGGATTACTGAGAAACATCATAGGTGCTTTTCTAATAGGGAAAGAGAATGTAATTCATTGCAAATTTAGGGCAAACTACACCATTATCTTTTCCAAGTAAATCCCAAATGGAGTTACAGAGAGTCAAACAAATGAATGATAACAATACCCCACCAACAGGGGCATTAGTCCATAATTAACCACTACTGTTTATTGCTGCTTTTGACCTATTCTAGATTCTCCCTTACCTGACTAGACACACCATCATTTAATTAATTAATTTATCTATTTATTAATTTGTTCATTCGTTCGTTCATTCATTCATTCATTCGTTCATTCATTCATTCATTTATTTATATGTATATGTATATATTCAAATTCATCTCAAATCCAACTCTTCCTGACTATATATAGTCAGGAAGAGTTGGATTTGAGATCTTCCTTTGATACTTACTAGTTTTATAATTGTATCAAAGTCATTCAAATACTTCAAGCACATTTTATCATACTTTAAATGAGGATAACAATACTTTAAAAAAACAAACGTGCGTGTATATTTCAATGTTTTTGAAGGTTAAAATGAAATAGTGAATGTTAACATCTTTTTCAAACTTTAAAGAGCAACATAAATATCAATTATTTGAATCATCATTAAGGCATAGACTGTTGCTAAGGGTGGGTGGGTCAATGAGAGGTTGGAGAGGTGGAGAAGATGAAGAGTTGTTTAACTCAATTTTTTTCTGTTTTCGCTGCCAAGAACCAAGACCTTTGGATTGTAAAGGATGAAACAAAAACATCTAATAGGGAATAAAAACACAACAGAAGTTGGGAAATAATAAAGGAGTACCTAGTTTCTTCATATGGGAACCATGTCCTTTGGTACTGACAGAACTGGTGAATGTTATTGCTGAGCTATCATCAGTAACTTTTAAAAAATTTTGAACTACAATTAACACAGAACTAGAAAAAGGCAAATGTCCTGTTATTTATTTATAAGTGGAAGGAAGAAAAGAAAAAAAGGAAGGAAGGAAGGAAGGAAAGAAGGGAGGAAAGAAGGAAGAAAAGAGGAGTGAAGGCAGAAAACAAACATTTATTAAGCACCTACTATGTGCTAGGTTCTATGATATTCACTTAATAAATATTATCTTATTTGATTCTCACAACTCCAGGAAGCGGGTGCTATCATTAGCCCCATGTTACAGTTGAGGAAATGGAGACAGACAGTGATTAAATGATTTGCCTAGGGTCACAAAGCTAGTAAGCATCTAAGGCTGGATTTAAACTCAGGACTTTCTGACTCCAGACCTAATTCTCTATCCATGGTGCTACCTAGCTGCCTCTAGGCCAGTGGTTCTCAACCTTCCTAATGCTACAACCCTTTAATACAGTTTCTCATGTTATGGTGACCCCCAACCATAAAATTATTTTTGTTGCTACTTCATAACTGTAATTTTGCTACTGTTTTGAATCATAATGTAAATATCTGCTATGAGGATGTATTTTCATTGTTACAAACTGAACATAATCCACAGGTTGAGAACTGCTGCTGTATTAGGCAGAGGGGAAAAGATGGATTGTGGAAACTTTGGCCAGTCAGCTTGTCTTTGATACCTGGCAAAATTCTAGAGATGATTAAATGGATGATTTTTCACCATCTAAAAGGAAACAGTCATCACCAAGAGACAAAGTGGTTTCATAAAGAATAAGTTATATCAGAATAACCACTTTTCCTCTTTTGACAGGCTTACTAGACTAACACAGTAGATCAAGTGAACAATGTAGATAGTTAGCCTTCATTTTAATGAAGCTTCTGAAAAAGTTTCTGATGCTATCTGGACATGATAGAGAGTTGTGGATACTATAATAGATGACAGGATAGTTAGATGGATTTGAAACTGCTTGAATGGCTGCACAAAGTAAAGACAGTAACGTCAACTTAGAAGGTTTCCAGGGATGTGTTTGGTCCTATGATTTTAAATATTTTAATCAATGACTTGTTTATAGGTATAGATGGTATGTTTACCCAACCTCCAGATGTAAAAAAACAAATAGGAAGGATAATATCCCTATTGCCAGACAGGGTCAGGATTCAAAAAGAGCTTGATAGGATTAAGTATTGGGCCAAATCCAATCATATGAAATTAAATAAGAACAAATATAAATATGAATGTATATGAATATAAAATAAGGAAAAATGTAAAATCTAGCACTTTGACTCAGAAAAATCTATTTTATAGGTACAAGATGGGAGAGGTTAGTTAGAAAGCAGGATGACTGAAAATGATATGGGTCTTTTAGTTGGCTGTATGTGTGATATGTGATGTAATAGCCAAAAAGCAAATGTGATCTTACATTGCACTGGGAGACACTGGATATTTTGATTTTCACAGTTTTTGATTACATGTTTTGTTTTGTATATGACCTCATAATGAATGAAAACTTGGCCTGAAATGAACTGAAGAATTAATATTACTTGGAAGTGTTTTGGAGACTACTAAGTGTTGAGGCCAAAGGACTGGTCTTGGTTCAAGTCATGTGACCCACAGCCTGTATGAACTCCAAAATCCGTTGTGTACTCAACCTTATAACTCAAATTCTATGATGTGAATGTCAATAGAGAGGTATTTATGGAAATTTCCAAAAGTGCTTAGCACAGTGTCTGGAATACAGTAGGTGCTTAATAAATGTTTATGGATTGGCTAATTATTTGAAGGTACCAAACATATAAATGAACATTTAAAATTGTGAATCTAACAGCTAATTTGAAATATATTTAAATTCTATTTGGAATTTACTGGAATCAATGTAATAATGTCATAAAAATTAATCACTTTAACTAATTTCATCCTTCATATATTTGTAAAGCAAAAACAGTTTAAATATGAGATTTTTGTTTGAAAAAAAGGTCAAAAAAGTTCATTGACTTGCCTTGCTAAACAAAATAGTCACCATGAAGAAATCCAAGAGGAAACTCTCAGAGAGATTTTTGCAGTCAAACTGGAAAAAGATGACAGTGAAGCTCAAGGTAACAAAGTGATGAACAGGATTACAGAAGGAAGTACGTAACAGCTTCATGCCAGCTACTGTTATCAGAAAAATATTGCAGCTGTTGAAGAGGGAGGAAAGAAAGAAAAAAAAAGATAAATGATATTGTCATGCAAAGATTAAATAGGTAAGCACAGGTAATTCATTTTGGGGGCAGATATTCCTCATTTTGTTCCTCATCTAAAGGAAGACAAACATGGAACAGCAGGTGAGCTCACAGCAAACTTCACATTGTGAGGAAATTCCACAGACTCACTGGCCCAAACTCAGAAATAGTCTTAGGCATGTAAAAGAAAGAGAGAGACAGACAGAGAGAAAGAGAAAGAGACAGAGAGAGAGAGAGAGAGACAGAAAGAGAGAGAGACAGACAGACAGACAGAGAGAGAGACAGAGAGAGAGACAGACAGAGAGAAAGAGAAAGAGACAGAGAGAGAGACACAGAGAGAGAGAGACAGAGAGAGAGAGAGACAGAGAGATAGACTCACAGAGAGAGACAGAGAGATCAGCATATGGGACTTCAATTATGAGCAGAGTAAGGTAAATGAAATACTCTTCTCTGACTGCTGAGCTCAGGAGTTACCTCCCACAGGGAACCAGACTGTCCTGAAGGAGACTATTAGTCTATAAAGGAAACATCTTTTACTTGTGCTATTCCAAGGGAGAACTAGTTTCCACAGTATCACAAGTGAAATACTACAAGACTGAATGGCTACAGGGGGCTAACTCAGAATTGAGTAACAGGATGAAAGGGAATACTTTTAAGAGGTCTGTCTTTGCTTGGTTTCACACATTTTAATTTAGCTATCAACCCAGCAGTCCACTTGGGACATTGGTACCAGATTTTTTTTCCTGAAAAAAGTATATGTACTAAAGGTGAAATGGCTTTCTTTCTCTGGGAAAGTACAGAAAGGAAGTGTCAAGACTTGTATAACCTTCATGGTTTAATAGGTTTGTATTTCTGAGCTTCCCTTCTTGAATTTAGCCCTCCTTTCTTGGTGTTTACCTCTCATTTCATGGGATAAGTCTTAAAAAAGGCCTACAAAACCCTTCATAGTTTTAAAAATCTTCAATCCTAGAGTTAGCTGCTCTCTCTAAACCCTCCCCCCCCCAATAGCTCTGAGGCTTCATTGACCACATCCTCAAAAATTCTGCCCAAGATCCAGGTAGTTTTCTACTTGGTAAACTGACAGATATCAGTAGGGTTACAGATATTAGATCAGCGAGAGACTATCCTTTCAGAGGATAATAGATCTAGAGATAGATAATAGACCTAGAACCTTAGAAGCCATCTAGTCCAACTGCCTGATTTTGCAGAGGAGGAAACTGAGGCACAGTAAAGTTAAATGATTAGACCAAGGCCGTGCAAGAAGTATCAAAGGTTGATTCTGGACCAACTTCCTCTGACTCTAGGTCCTCCAGAGTTCTTTGCACAGGACATTGGTTGGCACCCAGCCAACACTTTTGGTTTTACAGATGAGAAACAGAGACCTGGAGAGGGTAAAACACTTGCCCAAGGTTGCACAGAGAGGAAATAAGTAGTAAAGCCAGAATTTTAACCTAGAAGTTCTGACTGAAATTTGTGCTCTTTTCCCACTGTAGTGTGCTATGGAGATGCAGATTTGTGACACTCTATAGGCTGGGATTTTGATTTGGTGAAGAATAACTCTTAGCTACATGGAAAGATATGAGAAATAGAGTCTGCTTCAGAAGGCAGCCATTACTGAAGCTATAGCACAGGGCAGGATCACGCCATTTCTTTCATGAACTATAAGTCTTTGGGTAGTGAGTTCTCTCTGTTCCTGTTACCTTTGCTAACAAAGTATGAAACGTAGAGCATAAGAACTACTGAAAATCCAAGGTTCTTCCTTCGGTGGTGAAGGGCATGGTGTCTGAACACTCTCTGCAGTCATGGATGAAGCAAACAGCCCTGTCTGTCTTTATGAAAGAGAGTTCTGACTTCCAGGATCAAAGGTGCCCTGTAGGCCTCAGGAATCTTGTTACAATTTGGACCATCCAAGCAAAACTCAAAGAAACACCAATTTCAAATAGGTGGATGTATATTAAGAAATTTAACATTAAAATACTCAATTGATTCTAACCCAAGACATAATATATGAAAACCAGGAGCTTTATCCTGGGATGGCGAAGACATCTTAGGATGGCAGGACAAAAGGACATCTGGTCTAAAGGCACTGTACATAATACAATGCCAATAAAAACAGAGCTATTATAAGGACATCATAGTTAAATGTCTCCCTATTGTAGATCTGAACTACATAGATATCACTAGGTATAGCCTAGTGATAAAATGTTATTAACCTTGGCTTTTACCAGTCTGTCAAACATCTTATGAGATTATAGCTTTAGAGTTGGAAGGATCCTTAGAACTTACATAGTCTAACTCCTTCATTTTAAAGATGAGAAGACTGAGACCCAGAGAGACTAATCAATCTTTCCACAGTTGCACACATGTTAACTATCAAAACTGGGATTGTTTGGTGCCAAATCCAGTGCTCTTTCCCACTCCAAAAGGAATAGCAGTTACATATTGTGTGCATGGTATTATATAGCATGATTTGGGGGGAGGGGCATGTATTGTTTGAGCAAAGTGCCCTGTGCCAGAACAGTAAATCTATAAAAAGCCCATGAAATATTATTTTCATTTCTTGTATAAGGTAACAATTCATGTGATGAGAAACTTTAACCTTAGGTCAGAATGTCCTTATGTCCACAAGTTATCAGTTTGATTTTCATTTAGAAACTCCAAATTAATTTGAATATGCACAACTGATAAATCTATAGTACATTATTAATACTTTCCCAAAACAAAAAAAACAAGCATGTGGAGTAGATGAAGCCTCTAGGGTCTATCCTTTTGATTATAAAACTGAACTTGATAAATGCAAGAAGGACAGTGACAGTGATTAATTTCCTTGCCCTAAACTACAAGGTGATAGAGTAGTTACTAAACAGAATGACAGTAGACAGTTTATAAACTCCTAAGCAGAATTTCAAGAGGTCTGGACTCATACCGTTTCCCTCATCTTATTTGGACTCACAGGCTAAATATTTCTGGGTTGATCTTCATAATGACTGACATTTATTTGTAAAATCACTTAGAACAAATCTAACTTCATTTGGACTCAGGTCACTCAAAATGACCACCTAGGCAACAGCAAAGTGAATTAATCTACTACTCACTGGTTCCCATTCTTCTTGGTGAAATTTTCTGGTGTTAAGGCAGAGCAGAGGCAGCTGCTGAAATCCTTTAAGGCACTCAGAAAAAATCATTGCAGTCTTAAAGAATTGCAATTTAAATTATTATGAGATTAAACCATTATCTACTTACTGGCCACCATGTCTCCTGTAATTGCTAATAGAAAATGCATCAAGAGTGAGGGCATTCAAAATTATTGCTGGATACAAGATGTATTTCTCCAAACACTGAAGCCAGACATAAAGTCTTTCAAACCACATCAGATGGGCAACATCTGGAGAAAAGAAACAAAAGCAAACAAACTCAGAATCTCCATTTGCTAAATTATTTATTTGTAGGAGCATATTATATAAACATGATATAGCTTGAGGTCAAAAGATGTTGATTGAGAATCCTAGACAGAAGTCACAACTTCATTTTTCTTACTCAAACAGATCTGTGTTCTCATCACTCTGGATGTTTCTAACAATGAAGCCAATTGCAACCCACGCATGCATGCCCAACCTGTATAACTCTTATCCCTATTCTCTCCTCAATTTGCAATGGGACATGCACCCACCATTTTGGAATTCTTCCTCATTTTCTCCTGAAATCTCAGGAAAATCAGTAGAGAACCTGAACTATCTATGTGTTGTTCAATGTATTGTTGTATGACTGACCTATCTTCTTTTTCCCATTATACATTAACCTGATGACATTTTTTTTACTCCAATTCTTCATTTATGTTTGTCAGATTGTTCTGTTGCAACCCGCTCACATGCACAATAGATTTTCTCCATTGACCCATGTCATATTCAGCCTCCACTGTAGACTTAAGTGTCATGTCTTGTAGTCATACAACAAAACTATTAAATATTGGTATTTCGAAGATAGGCCTTTGTTTCTGGGAGTCTGGAGTCATTAAGGGAGCTTTGCAGGTTCCTAAAAGCAATCAATTCTGTTCTTCTCTTCTTAATTAATTCTGGGCTCAATGTTCATTTGTATTATCTATCCTAGATGATACACATACTGATGAAAAATTTCTACAGGCTATCTGTCATAATCTGGAAAATGGATATTCTTTACATATTTGATCATTTCTATGCGGATGGCCAGGCCACGAATCTTAAGGTCAGCAAATATTAATCCCACTTCTGTACTGTATTCAAATCATTTTAGATGTTTTGACTGATAAAGAATATTTCCTCCTAATTAGCAGCTTGCCTATACTGCTCAAACAAGATGCTATCTGTTTTACTGAGTTGAGAAATTTGAAGTTTTGTGTGTGGATCAACTCAAATTCAATTCAAATATGCAAACTACTGTGCTAGGTTCTATAGGAACAAAAATAGATACAGCAATGACATACTGTTAAGCAGTTTTCAATTTAATACAAAGAAAGGGAAAGAAATTAGCATTTATATAGTGCCTACTATGTCTGAAGCATTGTGCTGAGCATCTTATCTCATTTTATCCTCATGACAACTGGGGGAGAGAGATACTTCTACTGTTCTCAATTTACTATTGAGGAAATGGAAGCAAACAAAGGTTATGCAATTTGCCCAGAGTTACACACCTAATTAGTGTTTGAGGTCACATTTGAATTGAGGTCTTTTTTTAATTATTAAATTTTATGTTTATTTTTAGTTTATATCATTAATTTTCACAAGATTTTGAATGACAAAATTTCTCCCCTTCTTTTCCCTACCTACCACCCCAAAAAAGCCATCCCACTGTATAACTCCTCCCCCAATCTGCTCCCTTCTATATCCACCCCCATCCCTCTTCCCACTTTCCAGTAGGGCAAGATGTAGCTCTATACTCCAGTGCCTGTATATCCTATTTCCCAGTTGCATGTAAAATTATAATAACAATAATTTTTTAAACATTTGACTTTACAACTTTGAATTCCATATTCTTTACCTTCCTCCCACATCACCTGTCCTTACTAGGAAGATAAGGAATTCAATATAGGTTGCACATGTGTAGTTACACAAAACATTTCCATAGTGGATATATTGTGAAAGACTAACTGTATTTCCCTCCATCCTATCCTGTGCCCCACTTATTCTATTTTCTACTTCGTCCCTGTCCCTTTACAGAAGTGTGCGCTTCTAACTACCCTCTCTCCATCCTCTGCTCCCCTCCACCGTCACCTCTCTCATCACCTTCCACTCTACTCTCCTGTAGGGTAAGATACCCAATTCAGTGTATATATCATTCCTTCCCTAAGCCAAATTTAATTAGAGTAAGGTTGACCCATTCCCTTTTGCCTTCCTGTTCTTCCCCTGCATTGTAACAGTTATCCCTTGCCTCTTCTATATGAGATAATTTACCCCATTCTGTCTCTTCCCATCTCTTTTCATTATATTCCTCTCTCACCTCTCAATTTCACCTTTTAAATATTATCCCTTCCTATTCAATTGATCCTGTGCCTTCTATATATACCTGTACACATATATATCCATGAGCACATATACCCTCCTATATAGACATATATGTATGTATATTATATATACACATATATGTATATGTGTGTACGTATATATACACACATCCACATATGTATTCATATACACATATAACCTCCTATACAGACATATATGTATGTATACATATATACATTTATATTCCCTTCAACTATCCTCATACTGAGAAAAGTTTCATAAGTTACAATTATTGTTTTTCCATTTAGGCATGTAAATAGTTCAACTTTCAAAGTTTCTTTGATTTCTTTTTCCTGTTTACCTTCTCATGCTTTTCTTGCTTCCTGTACTGAGTGTCAAATTTTCTCTTCAACTCTGTTTTTTTTATCAAGAATGCTTGAAAGT
>JAQQSW010015303.1:0-11917 GCA_028646575.1 Pseudocheirus occidentalis | reverse complement strand
ACATCATATGTGTGACGACCGATTTTGAAAAACTGGACGCTTCTCAGCATCACACAGTTAAAAGACAACTATACAAGTCTCAGGATGGAAGGAGATGTCTACATTCAGAGAAAGATCCAGAAAGATCAGAGTTTAAACGGAGACTGAAGCAATGCATGCTATCATTCTTTTCGATGTTTGGCTTTTGTTTCTCTTTTCTTATTGTTCACTTCATTGGCTATAACACATGTACAACCAGACGATTATATAATGTGAAGGAGTTTGCAGATCCTATACATGACTGTATGCCACCATGGGGGGGTCGGGTGGCGGATCGGGAGGAAGGGGAGAAAAATCTATAACTGAAGCGACTATGGAACAGAATCTTGTAACCTAAAAGTGAACAAACAAGTTAATAAAAAAAAGAAGAAAAAAAAAGAAAATATGGTCTCCTTTTAATTAATAATTTTTTGACAATATTAACAATAATTAGCTAATTGCTAATTTTTGGTTGTATCATGACCATGAATAAACATGCATATACTCCTAGAAAGACTTGTTAAAATATCATTTAAGTAATTTCTATATTCAGTTAATCTAATAAATTTTTTTAAAGTGCAAGTCTTAAAATTTTGGCTCAGCAACTGCTATTTTCTTTCTTGGCATTCTTTCAATGGCATGTTATAAAAGGACAAAGTCACCTCTAACTGTAAGTATCACTTGGAAGAATCTTCAGGATGCCTGTTGAGAGGAGCTATAGATTTAAATCACATAAAAATATTGTCACCAAGCTCTAGAGCTTTCAGTAAAAGAAGAAATTTTTGGAACAAACAGTCAGGCATAGTTAACAAGAGACGCCAGTCTAAACTCTCTAAGAGTACTCCTTGAGAACAAGAAATGAAAGAAAAGGCTGGAAAATGATCTACCAAAAAGAAAAGGAAAATTGCATATGCTCAAGGAAAATATCCTGAAAAACTGAGAATTTACCTACAGGAAAAATTAGGATTTCTTTTTGACAGAATGAATAACTTAAAAACATCTTTTTGAGAAAACCAGCATCGTGCACAGTTTTCAAATGTAAACTCAGTAAACAAAATTAACTTAAGAAAGGTAAACAGGTCTAAAGAACATGATGGGGTTAGGTCATGGCTCACTGTTTATATGATACAAGAAGAAAACAAGACTACAGTGTCTTGAAAGTATAACCTTGTCCATCAGAATAGTGAAGTGACAACAGCAATCACTTTGGGTAATCCAATAGAAGCACCTTTGAGAAGAAGGGTGCAGGAGGAAGTAAGCGACCACATTTCTTGAAATACGGGTATTATAAGAAAAGGTCATTCAAAGAAAGAGTTTAGGGCAAAGAAGAGAAGAAAGTTATTAACCACATTCCTAGGCTGTACTAGTGTAATACAAAACTATTTTTAAAAAACCAACAGTAGAATGAAGTGTTCTAGGCATGGATTTGAAAAAGGGGGAAAGAAGATACATGAATTTAAGGGCAGAAACTAGGAAAAGAATGTTTCATATAAAATTTGGTACAGTCATATAAAGCTAACTCAGAAGAGGGGAGCTCTAGAGATTTCAGCGGAGATTAGGGATGTAGGGCAGGAATGTGTCCGATGGAAAGAGGACATTGGGATCATAGTTTTTAAAGTAAAACATGTTACATCAGTCTAATGTTTATTTCTTCTTTTAAGCAAATACGTGAAAGGATTTTATATAGGTCAAAACAAAAAATCATAATGATGAATGTTAGTAGGTAGAATTTACCTATAATATGCAAGAATTGCAGAACACATTGGAAACCATGCCCCAGAAATTTACTGCATATAAGAAACGTACTTGAAACATAAAGCTTCACACAGAATAAAAATTAGGGACTAGAGTACATTGTGTTATGTTTTAGTAGAATCAATAAATCAGGGATGAGCCCTACAAAATTATCTACCACAAAAGTCCATCTTTATAAACCTAATATTTTCGTTGCAGATCTTGTATTCACCTGGCATAGCCTTGAAAGCCCAGGTGTAGTGGATAAAGGGTTGAACTTAGAGAAAGGAAGATCCCAGTTTAAGTTTTTCCCTACTCTTGAAACATGCTATCTATGCAACCATAGACAAATCACTTAAGAATCCTCAGGTAACTGTTTAAGAATATAAGCTACAGGTGAACTGTATAACTACTTTAGTTGAAGGAATTTCCACAAGAAAAATAAATTGGTTTTTCCAGAAGAAAAACAAGTGAAATGATAAGTCCTAATAGACCAAAAACCTTTCTATGATGATGTTATATGATATTCAGATGAGCCAAAAGGGAATAGAAAAATACAGAGTAACTGGAGGTAGGCTGAAAAATGTTACTAGTGACTTGTTCAGAAGAATTAGTATATTTGAAATTACCAAGAATATGTATGACTGGAAAAGGAAATAAATAGACCAACCATGAAGTCATACTGGAAGAAAATAGAAGGCCTGATTGCTGTGTTGTTAGCCATGTACTATTAAACATGTGCATACACATAAACATACACACAGATGAACAGAGAAAGACCTACCACTGGGTAGATATTCTAGAAAGGATTTGTGAAAAGACACAAACAAGAGAATTACAAGGTATGGACAGGTGGCAATTTGAAATGACAGAAGACATACCCTCATGAGATTCATATGAGTATCACATGAGATTGAAGATTAATCAATATATTTAAGTATTTTAGAGCACCCACCATCTTTTCCTTTAACAAAATGTCCTTATATTCAAACAGGCTAACTATGAGTGATTATTTCACTTTACATATTCTAATTTCATTATCTCACATATCCTTTATGTAGATGAAGGGTTACTCCAAAATATCAAGATATCTATATATTCCAATCAATTAGCCACCCTTTAGTCCACTAAAACCTGTACAAGAGCAAGTCAATAAGTCAACACATCATATTCTTTATTGAGAAATTAAATTAGTATTGGCTTTGATTGCAGTAATTACCAAAATCGCAGCAGCTGAAAGTGCATCATATGTATCATTATAAAGATGATTTTAAGTGATAATTTTTGAACTGGGTAATTTTAAGCTAGTTTGCATCATTTCCCAAACAGGAGAGTGACATGTTTATGCAGTCATAGCTTAATTACTGTATTTTGCAGACCTGTTGATAAAGCCTACAGGAATTCAAATTAGCTGCTATTCTGCCATGCTCTCCTGGTAGTAGACACCACTGTTCTCGGCTTGTGCTTTCCTCTACTGCCACTCATTCAGTCAAGGATGAATTCAGCTGCTGGGCTGTTGGCTTCCAGCCAAGCTGAAAAACTTGCCCAATTTTTAAATCAAGGACTGCTTACTAACTAACCTTCATCCTCACATGCCAGTCTTGGTGCAGGAAAGTCTACGTTTGGCTGAATTGAGCAATATGCCTCATTTCTATCCATGTTTTGTACAGGTACGTTCTAATATTTTAATTTGGCTTGGAGCTCATGGTTCAGTTTTTTTTTTTGCTTCTTCACATCAGCATTGAACAAATGGAGTATTTTCCACCACGCTTCTGGAAATGCATTTACATGAATGGAAATCTTTTTAGTATGAAGCACTATGTGTGGGTTTATTGGCTTTGTAAATAGAAATCCAAATCTCATTTTGTCATTTACAATTTTAAAAAGACCAAAATGAAATGGACACTTACTGTAATCCCTTGTGGGTAAGAAAAAGTTTTCTTAAGTAACTACTGATAAAAGAAATCACATTTTATTGTCAAGATATAAAATTCAAACAGAAAATAACAGATGTTTCAAATAAATCCCAGAGTGCCTATGAGACAAAATGGTTATACCAAAAGTAAAATTCCTCAAAACGCAATTTAAACCCTGAATTTTGCAATTATTAAACAGAGATAGAAAATCTGCTCCTCCAAAATGACACCATGAACAAAACCAAACTCCCAAATATATAATTTTCCAAATCGGAATCGTTTAAATAAAGGACTGCTTACTCCTCTCGTCCTTATTCTCCCACCAGTTTAGGTGCATGAAAGTCTAAATTTGGCTTAACTCAGGAACATGCCTCATTTCTAGCTGTGATTTTTTGCAGGTGCTTTCCAATATTTCCATTTAACTTGAAGCTCATGGTTCATTTTCCCCTCTCTTCTCATTATCATTACATAAATTGTCCAAGGGAAAGTGATGACAGTTAGATGCTTGAGACATTTAAAATCTGAGTTGACAAGATAGATCACAGAAGGGAAATTCATAATTGGACAAGGGGATGTAATAATCAAATTGATTTTTTCTCTATTTTTTTTGTCTTCAGAAATTGAAAGAGCGATTACACTCTGAATATGCTGTATTACTTCCAGGACATTATGCTGTTTTCTTATAGGAGTATTCTCTCTACCAGGCCACATAACAATCTTGTGCTGTTTTTAGATGGCGTTCAGGGCTTGCTGTGGCTGAAAACTTTATCATGCTGCAGTCAACTGAGTGGGGACCCTCTTCAAACTTAAGTGGTTGGTTGATCATCATCCTATCACTGAATTAACAGCAGCAATAACAGTAAGAGGCAGCATTTACATGGCACTTTAAGGTTTGCAAAGTGTTTTACAAATATGATTATATTTCGCAATCCAGGAAAACAGGGGATATTATTACTGCCATTTACACATGAGGAAACTGAGGCAGGCTTTCTTAGAGCTACACAACAAGTAAACATTTGAGTTTGGATTTAAACCTGGCTTCCTAATACCAGGTCCAGTGTTGTGTTCACTATGCCACTGAGCTCCCTTGGGAAAAATCAAGGGAAAACACTCAAGGAAAAATCATCAACCCTTAAACACTATTGCCTCGAAACCACATGAGAAGGGGCAATAAAACAAATCACTAAAATTTCCAATTCTCTGAGTCTTAGTTTCTCCATATGTAAAATCAGGACCATAAAATGCAGGGCAACCTTTGGAAATACACACACACACGCACACACACACACACGCGCACACACACACAGAGGTATGATATTACAAGCTCAATTTGGTTCACTAAAGTTGATTGTTAACTTCTCAGTGAGATAATTCACATTCCAGAAATCAGCAGATGCTCCAAAGATAGACAATCATAGATATGCAGAGAACACCACTCTGAGGAAGAGAGTGAAGAGGAATCTGGAAGTCTTTTGATGAGGGTGAAAGAGGAGGGTATAAAAGCTGGATTGAAGCTTCTTAACATAAAAAAAAACCCTCCAACAAACTCAGATCTTGGCAACTGGTCCCATCACTTCCTGGCAAATGGAGGGAGAGGAAATGGAAGCAGTGTCAGATCTGATATTCTTAGGCTCAAAGATCACTGCAAATGACAGCTACAGTCATGACATTAAAAGATGCTTGCTCCTTGGAAGGAAAGCTATGGCAAATCTGGACAGCGTTGGAAAAAGCAGAGACATCACCTTGCCCACAAAGGGTCATAGAGTCAAAGCTATAGTTTTTCCAGTAGCAACGTAAGACTGTGAGCTGGACTATAAGGAAAGCCGAGTGCTACAGAATTGACATTTTTGAATGGTGGTGCCTAGGGTCCCCTAGACAGCAAGGAGATCAAATCAGTCAACGCTTAAAGAAATTAATTTAGACTACTCACTGGAAGGTCAAATACCGAAGCTAAAGCTTAAATCTTTGGCCACATTTTGAGAAGATGGTGCACTGGAAAAGATCCTGATGCTGGGAAGGACTGCAGGCAAAAGGAAAAGGGAAGATGGAACAGCAGAGAATGAGATGAATAGATAGTGTCATAGAAACAATGGACATAAACTGGGCCAGACCTCAAGAGATTGTGGAGGACAGAAGGGCCTGGTGTGCTATGGTCCATAGATGTTAGGAAGGGTCTGATACGAATGAATGACTGAACAAAAACAAATTAAAGCTAGACTCTCTGTTCCATTGATTATTTAGACTTGAGAAAAATGTCAAGAATAAAGGTTACACTTAAAAGTATGTCTTAAAAGTGTGTTGTGTATATGTATTTTGTTTCAGTTTCCATTATTAAAGTTAACCAGCACAGCGCTGTGTGTATGTGTGGAAATATACTTCATAGCACTATTATGAAGAAAGTACTTTGTACATTTTAATATTCTATAAAAAGGTGAGTAGTATACAATGCGCAAATTTTCTAAATTGTAAAGTTTAATAACAGTCATTTCAATGGAGCTACTAACTTGTGGCTTTGGGCAACTACAGGAATTTACAAACAGCCATACCATGGCAAGGATGCCCATTTGCTAATTCACTCTAGTTGGAGACTTTAAAAAAAGCCTGGATTACCCAGAATGTATAATATGTCGAGTATAGAACATTTTCCTATCATTATATTATATGTATAAACAAATAAAATATTTCCAATACAAGCAAACATCTGCTAGGACTAGGACTGAGGCCAGCAAAGTCATTTTCACTCTTGAAATTAGCTGCTTTTGAACCCGTGTTATTTAATGAAAGGTTTAAAGGAATGTTTGCGTCAAGAGAAATTTCATCTTTCCATGACAAAAGTTTACCATGAAAAAGCTTTGCAGCTTGTCAATTACCCTATACATCCTTAAATTGCTCCTTTCAGCATACTAGATGACTTAATAATTGTTGTTAGTTTGAGCAATGGTTCAGATTCCCATATTCAGTGTTTCATATGGATGAATGGAACTAATCAGATCTACAGTATGAGGTATACCTTTGAATATGTAGTTCTTCTCAAGGTTTTCTTCAAAGAGATCTTTGCTGCTCTGACTGTAACCGAAGCCTGAAGGAAATGTGGTCTCCAACACCAACTCTACTGGAGCCACAATTTATTAAATATTCTCTCTAGAAGACAGCTACACTGGAGGAGAAATATATTCACAGGTAACAGTTTAAAATCATCATGGAATGCAGTATGGTGGTTTCTTAGAGATGGTACTCTTAAATTTAGTTTGAAGCATTTCTTTGCAGAAAGTAATGCTATGGTTGGTGTCTCAGGACAGAAAAAGCTACAAGTGTTTCTAGTATGAGAAGACTCTCTTTTCTTCAAGACTTGTATATTAGTATTAAAAACTACAATAAGTGCTCACTGAATGAACAAAACCTTTTACCATGAATAAGGTAATGTTCTAGGTATTGTGGCAATAGAGACAAAAATTATAGTCCCAAGCCCTTGGAAGGGGATGGGAGGTTCATTATATTGGAAGAACATGGGAAAAAGTAAATACATATAGTAGATTGGGGGACGGGGTATACAGTGGGATTGCTGTTTTATGGTGGTGAGTAGGGGAAAGACAGGGAGAAAATTTGTAATTCAAAATCTCATGGAAATGAATGATGTAAACTAAAAATAAATAAAAGTTTAAAAACAATAATAATAAAAATTTTAAAATACATAAAATAGATATAAAATTAAAAAAACCCTCGAATGGATATATGATCACAGCAATTTTGATCTTTCATCATTTTATGCTGTTCCAAACTCATCTATGCCTGGCTAGTCTGTGTAATTCTTGTCCATGTCTTTCTATAGGTTTGCCAAAGATGTCCTTAATCTTGACATTTCAAAGAAACCTTCAGAAAACCCAGGCTGTCAAGCTTTGCCTTTGGCATGTGATCAGATCATCATTTCCTATCATGTATTTCCCCAATGACATCTTTTTCTATTCTAAGGGAAGATTTTATGACCAAAGAAGAGATAGAGAGCATTAGAGGAAATAAAATAGATAATTTTGACTACATTAAATTTAAAACATTTTGTACAAACAATCAATCCAAGATTAAACAGAAAGCGAAAATTGGGAAATATTTTTTACTATGTTTTTTGGATAATGGTCTTATTTTTCAAATATGTAAAGAACTGAGCCAAATCTATAAGAATATGAGTAATTCTGTAATTAATAAATGGTCAAAGGATATGAACAGGTAGTTTTCAGAAGAAGAAATCTAAGTTATATATAGTCATATGAAAAATGCTGTAAATCACTACTAATTAGAGAGATGCAAATTAAAACAACTCTGAGATACTACCTCATGCCTAGTAGATTGGCTAATATGACAGAAGAGGAAAAAGACAAATGTTGGAGGGAATATGGAAAAATTGGAGCACTGGCACTGTTGGTCAACTGGCACACTGATCCAACTATACTGGGCAACAATTTGGAACTATGCCCAAAGGGTTATAAAACTGTGTATACCCTTTGAACCTAAGAATACTACTAGTAGATCTATATTCCAAAGAAATTAAAGAAAAATGAAAAGGACTGTACAAAAATGTACAAAAATATTTATTGCAGCTTTTTTGTGGTGGCAAAGAATATGAAATTAAGGGGATGCTCATCAGTTGGGTAATAGCTGAACAAGTCGTCATATATTAATACATGGAATATTGTTGCGTTATCAGAAATGACAAGGAAGATGCTTTCAGGGGAACCTGGAAAGACTTCTATGCACTGATGCAAAGTGAAGTGAGCAGAATCAGGAGAGCATCGTACATAGACACAGCAATATTGTACAAGGAGCAATTTTGAAAAAGACTTAGCTATTCTGGTCCATATGATCATCTGACACAATTCTGAAGGACTTAGGAAAAATGCTGTCCAATTCCAGGGGGGAAACCCAAAACTACTTTTAAAAACATACTTTAAAAATCATTTCTCTTGCTTGATATTTTTTTTTTGGTATTTCTCAATTTCTTCCACTCTCCTTTTCCCTAATTTATTTATTTGTTTTTGGTTTGCAACATTCACTTCCATGAGCTTTTGAGTTTTAAATTTTCTTCCCTTTTTCCCCAAGATGGCCTGCAATCTGATATGGGCTCTACATATACATTCATATTAAACATATTTTCACATTAGTCAAGTTGTAAAGAAGAATTAGCACCAATGGGGGGAACCACAAAAAAGAACAAAATAAAACAACAAAATAAAAGGAGATCAGGTAGCATGCTTCTATCTTCATTCAGACTCCATCATTCTTCCTCTGGATGTGGACATCATTTTCTATAAGTCTTTCAGAGTTTTCTTAGATCCTTGCATTTCAGAGAAGAGCCAAGCCTATGAAACTTAGTCATCATACAATGTGGCTGTTACTGTGTACAATGTTCTCCTGGTTCTGCTCATTTCACTCAGCATCAGTTCATATAAATCTTTCCACGTTTTTCTGAAGTGTGTCTGCTCATCATTTCTTGTAGCACAATAGTATTTCATTACATGTACCACAACTTGTTCAGCCATTCCCCAACTGATGGGCATCCCCTCATTTTCCAATTCTTGGCCATGACAAAAAGAATTACTAGGAATATTTTTGTACATGAGAGTCCTTTTCCCATTTTTATCATCTCTTTGGGATAAAGACCTAGAAGTGGTGTTGCTGGGTAAAAGGGTATGCATGTATTTTCTTTTGCAACATGCTCAACATGGAAATGTTTTGTATGACGTTACATGTACAATCTATATAAAATTGCTTTCCTTTGCAATGAAAGACCAAAGAAGGGAGGAAAGGAAAGAATTTAGAACTCAAAATTTAAAAAATGAATTTTAAAACTGTTGTTACATGTAATTGGAAAAATAAAATTAAATATTTAAAAGAACTGAAAGAAGTCATCTATGTAAGAGGCAACAGGAAAGAAGAATGTGGTATACTGGCAAGAACAAAGGATGTTAAGCCAAGAGACCTGGGTTCTAATCCCCAGTGATGCTGTTACTTACTACTATGTGACTCCAGACAAATCATTCTTTTCCTTGGGTTTCATTTTTCTCATCTATAAATGAGGGCATTTGGCCTAGATGACCTTTGAGTTTCATTTCTGTTCTAATTACAAATATAACTATTTAGGTAAAGGATACAAAAGAAGAATGACCAATGGAATATTATATGCTAGAAGAGGGGTATCTGGGGAAAAGAAAGCTGGATTTTCCATTTGGGAAATAACATTGTAATGCTGTCTTGAATGAAGAGAACAGAGTTGGCACGAACAAACGGAGATTCTTAAAGATCAAAAGAGGCAATGAAAATTTCATATTGAAATTAACTTGAGATACATAATGTTCATCAGGTTGATTTGTTTTGGCTTTGGGGTTATAAGTGGGTTTAGCTTTGAAATGAACTTCATTTTATGGAATATTTTAAGTCCAAATGAGAACCTTACATGTCAAATACTTGACTAATAAGAAGTAAGCTATATAATGCAGCATAAAGTAATTCAATAAAACTGATTTGGGCTACAATACCTGAAAGGAGAGAAAAGAAAAGCAGAAAAACATCAACCTGATAGGCAGGTTTGGAGGAAACGAATCACAGTGAAAGAAAAGAAACTAGTCAAGGTCCTATAAGTCCTCCGTTAAGGCCCAACTCCAGGGCCTTAATTCCAGGAGGATGTTATAACTTCCTGGAAACTTTTCCTGAATCTCCCCCCTAATCCAGCTCTCTTCCTCCTCAAAATACCATGTATGTTTACATATTTTAGTCAAATTTTATTTTTCCAATTACATGTAAAAACAAATATTAATCTTCATTTTAAAAAGAATTTGAGTTCCAATTTTTTTCCATTCTTTCTCTCACCTCCTTCCTCCTTAAGATGGTAAGCAGTTTGATATAGGTTATACATGTGCAATCATATCATGTATGCTTATATGTATTTGTTTACATATTGTTTCCTCCCAGCAGAATATAAGCTCCCTGAGGATGGGGCTACTTCTCAGTTCTGTCTTTATATTGTCAGTGCTGAGCACAATGTCTTTCGTCTAGGTGGCACTCAATAAATTTTTGTTGCATTGGCTTGGATTCAAAGTCAAGTCTCCTTACCTGGAGACAGAATAATTCCTCATATCCCCTTACATCAATAATAAAACTGGCCTAGACTGTGATATTAGAGAGAGAAAAGAAGGCCTGTTTCTGAAATATCAACTGCACCAGTACAGGATGTGGGAAATGTAACTAGACAGTAATTTATGTAAAAAAAGAAAGCCTAAGGCATTTGTTGGACTGCAAACTAAAAATGAATCAGCCATGTGATGTGGAAGCTACAAAAAAAGCTAGAGTGATTTTCTGCAGTATTAACAAAAATATAGTGTCCAAAATGAGAGGACACAATCCAAAGGAAATAGTCAGTCACTTAGTCAAATATTTATTAAGTGTCTACTACATACTAGGCATTGTGCTATGCCCTGGGTATACAAAGAAAGGTAAAAGACAGTCCCTGCTCTCAAGCATCTTACAATATAATGTGGAAAGACCAGACATAAAAGGAAGTTGAAAAGAGGAGTGGGGGTGGGCGCAAACACGCTAAAACACTCATAAAATGGGACGCTAAACAGATTTTCAAGCTCCAAAACTCTCCAAAAGACAGAAAGCACATCTGTTGCTACAGGCAGCTCAGTAGGTGGGGCTCTTCACAGTAGTCTGGGAGCCGTGGCCGAAACCGGGCCGGCTCAGGCCCTGGGGCATCGGGCAGGGAGCCGCATCTATAGGAGAACGGATCAGCTGCACTGGAGGCACAGTTACCACATTTATCAGGCCAGAAGATGAAAAGGCTAAGAGAAAGGTCAGTGGATTTTGCTGACTGTGGAGGAGAAGAGCGGGTCCAGCCAAACTGCTCCCAGGGCAAGGAAGCAGAGGGAGGTGGCTGTAGCAGCAGAACAGAGCAGCAGCGGCTTCCACTGGGCTGCTTCAGAGCCCTCGGCCTGCAGATAGCAGGGGGGCTGACGCAATCCATCGGGGCCAATGGCTCTTGCGTTGAGTGGCCTGGATCTGGATTGGGGTCTTGAGTGGTGGTCCTGGGGTGCGCTTTCAGTGAGCCGGAGCTAGGGGGGGCTGCAGCACCCCACTAAGAGCTCTGGCAGCTGTGAGGGCCCCAGCGATTTGGGACAGAGCTTTCCCCCTCCAGGAAGCAGAGTTCCACAGAGCTAAAAAACCAAGCAATTAATAGACTGGCCAACATGAGAAAAAGGAAG